>JAZGTK010012301.1:0-15028 GCA_036877625.1 Ambastaia sidthimunki
AGGATGAGGGTTTGGTTTAGGCTTAGTTAAATGTAATTATGCATAATTGTTCCTACTATACTAATAACTGTTACTATAATAGACACATGTAACATGTAACAAAGACACTGTAAAAAGTGTTATCAAAAACTCTCTCTTGTAAAACCCTGCTTTCACTTTTGGTTTAGTAAAATGATTCATAGTTGCACTTAAAACTCAATATTTTTTTACTATTCCACAGGCAGTGTTGTAGTTATATAAGCATATTTAACAGCTACAATGGTTGTATTGACTATATGCACATTCTGAGAGAGGAGAGTGTCAATGATTCACAGAGAGCTGAGGAAATCAGACTTCCATAGGTCTGAGATATATCTCCATCTGAAATAACACAGAGACATTGTCCCTGCTAAACTTTGTGCCAGGCTGGATGACTAATATCTTCCGAGGTTATTGCGTGCAATGCATTTATCCGTCTACTGTGGCAGAAACCTTTGCAGAATAGACCGTCCAGACTATTGTTTGCCTCTCACTGTTTGATGTCAGAGTGGCTTCCTGGTAACTTCCTGTATGAGCGATTTGTTTGCGTCCACTTGGCTGCTAAATAACTTCTCACATCAAAGAGGGCCGTTGTTGCTGGCACAATGGGCTCCTGATGGCTGCTGAGTGATTGGACTGTGAACAGGGGTAATGCTTTCCGCTTCTCTGATGAATATCACTGCATGAACATTTATGCCCACAAAACTCCAGACAAAAACTGAAAGGCAGAAAAAAAAAAAAAAAAGTAAAATATTATTAACAATAGTAATGACTGGACTAAATGTCTGGATAAACATAATAAAATTATTCTAAGTGAAAAAAGTGTAAATACATAAAAAGGGGTGTATACAAAAGTACCTTGTGGAAGAATTAAAATGAGATACATTACTGAAATTATAACACTATAATAATAATAATAATAATAATATTGCATATTGCTGGAAAATTGCATTATTAAAATGTATTGCTATTAAATTGATTACATTAACACATTTTTTAAAAATAATTTTATATTGTTATTATTCATGTTATTGTTGGTTGTGTCATTCTGAATTTACACTTAATGCAATGCTTTGATCTCTGGAATGGACTCATCAGCTGCCAGACATCTAGAGACAGTCATCCAATGACCAACACAAACACTTATAAACACTTATTGATTTATTGATCTGCTCTCTTCACCTGGAGCACAGGACACTGTCTCCACTCACATTCTTCTTTTCATGATGCCATTCACCCAGACAGACTTTCCTTCTACTTCTCAAGGTCTCTGATGGGCTGTAACCCAGCTAACATTGTCAGAAGTTCTCTCAGTTTAAAAAAAGTTCTCACAGTAAAGTTAGTAGAACTTTTTACCATTATATATCAAGTATAAAAAATAGCATCTTTTAATGTTTTTGTTAGGGAATGTTAGGGAAACATTTTAACAACCGAAAATTTTAGCTGGAATATAAAGCACTGGTTTCATTTTAAGTCAGATGTAGAGAGAATTGTGATTCAGTTATATTCAGGCAGGTTTAAAAGTACAATAACACTAAATGTTTACATAAAGAAACTTGATGAATAAAGATGACTGATAGCTGGTGGGTAGTTTTTTTGGGAAAAGCAGGTTTGCTATAGATAGTGTTGGAGCTGGTAGGCTGTGGAGAGCACACAATGCCTGCAGGCCATGTGAAACGTTTTACCGTGATTGACAAAGCGTGTAGAGTTCACTCACAGTCTGCAGAGACAGAATCCTTTTAAAGTGCCTTAAAATTGAGTTTTCAAAGCCTGAGACTTCATCAACAAACCATCGTCTGACATTGAAATGGTAGTCGAATGTGAGAGTCTTACGTTGTAGAATTATGAGTTTGGAGAATAACAAGCGCTGGTTTCAGCTGGCAAAAATGCAGCAAAAAAGTTATAAATCTTTCTTTCTGCAAGTCACACTACTGTGAGTATCATTTAGTGGCGTCTGCTTGGCAACAGCAAAGACTCTCTCATGCTAAAGGATGTGCTGAGAGCCATATCCTGTGTCTTTACTAATCACAGAAAAGCCCTTCATGCTTTGTCATTTCCTCAGCTGGAGATTGTCTCTCTGGACCACAGTAAATATAACCTGTCTGACTGAAATACACTGATATCACAGTCGCTGAGGAAATGATGCCTCTCTGCACGACAAGGATAAATCTAGTTGTGATGAGCTGAATTGTGCCATTCTGTCCAATGTATCAAGTGGTCCAATTTTAACTTTACACAGTTACTTTAGAAGTTGGGCTTGACAAACATAAGTGTGAATGTATTGTAATGTAATATACACTGTATCAGAGTACCTGATAGTTACCAATACATTTTACCAATCAGTTACAAACACTTGATTCTGATTGGTCAGTTACAACATTCTGTGGTTGAATATGTTTGTATAAAGACTGTTAGATAAATCCAGGTACTCCCAGGTAAACAATTTTCTGTTATATTGCTCATATTATTGCACGCTGTCTTTCTTTTGCATAATATTGTGTAAAATATTTTAATATTTAATTTTACAGAATATTGTACATGCAACTTAGAAAAAAAACCTTAATATTATTGGCACTATAAACAAATTCACCCATTGAAACAGGACACAATAAATAATAAATCTTTCTGGGGAAAAAATGAGTAACTATTTTCAGGGTGGAATCTGTGTAATTTTAGATAAACTCAGACAAGGTGAGACAAATACTTCCCTTCTGTCATTCATCTAAGCAATGAGAGACAGAGGAAGAGCACACGCTTCTCTCAACACCACACAGGAAGTCCCAGCAGCTCTGACGTCAATCAGAGACTCTCTCCATACTGACTGGCTGTTTCTTACTCTCCAGAGTGCCAGCGGTCAGTGCCAGTGGGGCAGGAAGAAGGTGTAGGTGGGGTCAAGCTGCCCTGTTCTGGTTCCCTAAAGCCCATGGCACAGCGCTGAGCTAAAATCTCTCAAGGTCAACCATATCCTCTCTGGAAACATCTACCTTTCTCAGCTACTTCCTCTTTTTTATGTGCTGTTTTTAGTGGGTAAATAAAACCTTCAAAAAACCTTTTCCCAACCATTGAGGATGTTAGTCATTTATTTAAAAGCCTGTCTGTACTGTTTTCACAGACAAATCTGTCTGCATTGTATTTTAGAATTACCATAATGTGTAATTGTTGCATTCATTTTTTGTATGTAAATTAAACTTACAAAACAAAACAGGACATGGCAACAACAAACAGGTTTGATTATTATTGAGCTGTTTAAAAAAACTTTTATGGACATACATAAAATATATATATATTATATATATTAAGGTAAAACGTTTAGCTCTTTATGACTCTAGCTCTTTATATAGTTGCTGAAAGAAATGAGATGAAGGTCGAATGTTCACTTGACCGTGTTTCACACACACACACACACACACTGACAGACTGTGGTGTCAAGGGTCACTGATTCTATTACTAAGGGTACATGAGAGGACAACACTGAGGAAGACAAAGATATGAGCCAAAGATGTTACAATTCTCCTCTCTTCCTCCCTCTATCTCACTGTCTCTCTCTCTCTTTCACTCTCTCACCCCCTCAAGCTATGACCCCCCGCTTTATCCCCCATCACTGTCATCATGGCTGTCACCATTCACCATTGGTGTGTGTTTGTGTGAGTAAGTGAGTAAAAGAAAGGTTGCAGAGAGGCATGTTGGTCCTTCAGCTCTGCTGGTGTCCTGGGGCTCATACCAGGTGTTCACACTCACGCTAATGAAAGAGAAAAGATCAGCCGAGACGAAGGGAGAGCAGCCAAACTGAACGTGAAGCGTCTTTTCATCTGCATTAACATCTCTATTAAACGCTAACCCACATCTGCTACTGCTGAACTGGCAAACAGCATTCACTCGCACACCCTGCATCAGCGAGCAGCCATGTGTGTGTTCATGCATGTGTGTGTCTGTCTTGGCCAAAAGGCACCCCCATCCCCCAGTCAATTTTGCCTCAAACTTAAAGGTACCAACTGTAGCAATGGTGCGAATCGAAGAGAGGATTGGTGTTCTTAGTTAATGCCACTAACTAAGAACACCCTTCCCAGAGGAAATTAAACCAAAATAAATCTGTATTATACATACCCGTCATTACGTTCTCATGGCACTCTGTCTGATATTATCCCCAGAATTTCACATATCAATATAAAGTTCATCTTCAGTATAATACCATATAAGTTGTGGGTATAATACCATATAACTGAAACTGGGTGTTTCAGTTATTTATTTGTCATGCTATTATACACACACACACATATATGCACAAATTTATATGTTTAATATTCTATATGCTTTATTCATGTTCCGAAATGTATATTATTTATTATCCCAAAAAATATAGATTTACATTTTTTAGATTTACATATCATCAATACATTATGAAAATCATTGTTTTGTTCAAATCCAGTGTTTTGTTCAAAAAGCCTTTATAATAATTGACGTTTGACAATTATACGTTTGACTTATAGAAATGCTTTGCACAGTGGAACTGCTGTGCATGATAGGATTGCCCTCCACATTTCACATTTTTATTTTAATGACCATTATCACCCTAATCATGATGCTCTAATAGAGAAAATCATTAACTAGAGGTAAACAGTTGCACTGTGATGTTTTGAAATGCATGAGGTGTGTGTGTGTGTGTGTGAGTGAGAGACAGAGAGAGAGAGACAGAGAGAGAGAGAGAGAGAGAGAGTGTATCCCAGTCTGGGAGTTCATCCATCATTGGAATCAGCATGTGCTGTAATTACTGTGTCAAATAAATGGGAAGATGCCTTTGAGGAGGATGGCAAATGTGTATGTGTGCGTGTGTTCACTCCCGATCATCTCCTCTCCCGAGTCTCTTTCTATTGCACTGTCATCTGTCATCCATACATATGCTGTCACAGAGTGCTGGCAGCTCTGACCAATCCCTTCGCAGCAGAAACAGCGGGATTTCACACGCGCTGAAGGTTATATATCACATCAGCCTGCAATAAGGCTATACATTAGGGAAGAGTGATGCGATTAGGTAGGGCCAGCCATTCCAAAACACAGCTGTAACCTTTTATCAGCAGAAAATATTGTCAGTGCACACGGTGCTGGACTGAGATCAAAAGCTGAGGCTGGAAGGAGGTATTAATTCTCTGTAAGCCATCGGTAGTGTGGCTTAGCGGTTGACCCATGTGTTCTAGATACCATTGTTGAGGCAAGGTGCTCATGCAAGAGAAGCTGGTTTGAATTTGGTGGATATTGATAGTTATCAATCAGGGGGCAATAAGGCAATTACTCAAATGTAACGATTAGGGGTTATGTTATATGTTATATAATTGTTAAAAAATATCTCAAGGCAATGTCCAAGGGCCAAAATAGAGGTACTTGAGGTTGGGTTAAGTTTTTTGCACAAGCAATAGTATAAAATAGATTAACAAGCTTACAAAACACATTTTTGCAGGGTTAATTGTAAACAACAACATTGCATTTAATACAAAAGTTAAAAGCTTAAAGATTTTAGCATTTTGACAGTGGTCGAATCTTGTGTGATGAATCTGAGCAGATCAGAGACCTCATATGTTGATGGAGTGTATGAAAGCACAAATGTATGGAAGACATGATTCTCCTCCACTCACACGAGCAGAAATGTATGAGTGATGAGTACAGTCCTCGGGCCATATGGCTCAGCTGGAGGCTCCAGGAGCACCCAGGCAAAACCGTGAGGTGGAAACGGTTTATTCGCTCGGCTGATTTGGTATGCTATCAAACAGTCCCAGAACCTGTACAGAACCCCCCACCAGCACAGGTTCGACCCTAGCCTCTGTGACAGGAAATCACAGTAAAACCCAGAGATGGCCACGGTATTCTCTTTCTGGAGTCTGTCTCATAAAAACACAACAAAGCAGAATGACCTGCGGCGAGGGAATGTGCCCAGAGGTTAAAGTTATTAATTGAAATGTCATAATCAACTGTGAGGTATGTAAATGTCAGTGAGGGTCAATACATTTTGTCTGGATATGATAGCTGTCAAATGCTGTAATTCAACATGCCTTAAGGTCATAAGATTGTGTTCCTGGACAGAGAAGTAAGCAAAAAGATTAGAGGAGAGAAAAGCACAATGGTCCTATGGTTATATTTGGATGCATCCTATTGTACTTCTGCTAAAGTATGTACTTTGCTGGCAACTTGCATCCACAGCATAGCTACCAATGAGCGACATGAAATATGATTTTATTCAAAGCAACGTACAGTGCATTCAAGCTTTGATGTTTCCCATGTTTCTCAAAATACAGACATGTCACACTTCATCTTTAAAATCCTAAGATCATTACAGATAAGGCTTGATGCTTTCTTCAGTGTTTCTGTCCTGCAGACACCTGCATATCCTCCTTCCCAGACAGGCTGCAATCTTCCACCTGTGAACAGCACATACTCACTTTCTCCAGCTCATGCAGTCACATTAGGTGAGTTACACTAACAGTTTGGTGCTTTTAGCTGTATTGCAGCCGCAGGTTTATTGGAAAGTGGCAGCTCTCATGGGCTATTAAGAGCGTGTAGCATTTGGTGCCATATGCTGGCTGGTTGTTGAGAAGCAGAAAACGAGCTGCTATGTGGCTGAATGTAACAAACATTTTGGCAGTTAATTACCATTGTGACATCTATAACCAAGACTGGACGACAGATGCCAACGACAAAGAGAACAGACAAGCCCCAGTGAGACCCATAAAGATGTTAGAGAAAAGACGAAAATAGGTAAACATAATGCAATATTTTGGTTTTTGAAAATGTATGACAATCACCACATATGGTTGTAAGTATAAACCAGACTTTCATTTCCTGAAGGAAATACCAGTGCTTGCAACACAGGAAAGGAATAATGTTGAAGTTTATGGTGGCTTTGGGTTTTAGCCTTTGGTTGTGTATAAATGAAATATCATTTCCGTCACACTCACTGTTTTCTGTTGACTGTAGGTATCCACACACAAAACATAAGTGTCTTTGCAGTGTAAACACCAGGAATGATAACTATAAAGATAATCATAACGATAGCTATTAGCTTCCACACCAGCACACAATAATGTTACATTTGTGCTGATCTTATGCATGACTGGATTTTGATTGGCTGTCAATGTTTTCTTTTTATCAGCCGAGAAAAAAACACTCAAATAACACTAAAAGTGATCCCAACCATGGTGTGGACTGTGCTTGACATCAAAACAGTTTTAAACTTTAGATCTTTAAAGGTATCATTATTGCCCTTGGTGTGAACAGACCTTAAATGTGACATTATATTTTAAATGGTATGTTGTTATTTTCTGAATTATTCAGGATTTATTCCGGATTAAACATTTTTTTTAACAAAACATTGTAAAAAAGAATTATTATGTCAGAAATAAAATAATAGCCCACAATTATTACTACAACAAATGAATTTCAGTTAAAAATAAATTAGGATGCTTAATAGTTCAGGTATGCAGTATTTAGATCCCCTGAATTTCATCACTGCACCAGTTCTACTCAGGTAATTGGTTTACACGTTCAGCATACAATCCTGAACTATAGGCTGATACTTTACCCAAAGTCACGCCTCAGGTCAGATCTTTATTACGAGAGAAACGAAACTGTGCCTTCCTCTCTTCCTCCACTGCAAATGTTTGAAGCAAACCTGCCATCCAGAAAGCCTGAGGGGTATTTTAAGCAGCCTGTGGCTGATTGGCAGGCGCTGGGTGATCAGCATGCAGGCAGAGGTAATTTAAAGATGTCTCGTCACTGACAAGAATTAAATTGTATTTTGATTTTCTCATTAGCCTAATCTCAAGTGGGCCTCGTTATTGTGTAATTTTCCGGCATTGACACGACATCTTGTTTTTGGAGCTGACAGCCTTATGTTGTTGGTGTGGTGGGGGTATCAACGATTAACTCGGAGGACACTGATTGGTTCCTTCCCCCTGAGCTGATATGAGAGGGAATGTTTTGTATCGACACCTGCGTTGTGGCTGGGGAGGGGGGACCTGATTGTCGAGACTCGCTTAGATGCATCTCTCAATGTCACATTGTTTTTGAGATGCCATCACTTTTGCTGGGAAGTAAATTAGCTTTTCAGGGTCCTGGCGTTACTCTCCAGGAGGTTGTCTGATCTTCACTTTTGTTGCTCTGCCACTGGCTCTGAACAGCTTCTTATCTTGGTGTCATCGGTCCCTGTGCCTCCACCCAGTCGGATAGGACTTGCGGCCTATAACGGAGAATGTCCACCCATGAGTGTGTACCGTCACTTCGAACTCTTCAGATGCGCTTGATTGTTTTTACCTAATGCTGAATATTTGGCAGGTTTCTTAATGGGAACCATGTTGAAGACCTTCCAAGAACTTCTATCTAATTTGTCTCTGTTTTTTCTCCTTGTGTAGATTTGGTAAGATTTCAGACAGAACCTCACATCTCACATAATTGCTGATGTGAACATCTGTGAGGTCACAATGTTCTTTAAAATAAAAAAGAATGTGAGGTTCATGGTACCATCTCATTCCAGTGCAGAGTTTGCTCATATAAATCAATACAGTCTAAATCTCTCACAAATATGCACTGCATTTGAAAAATATCTGAAAATATAGATATTAAAAATAGGAATTTGCAGCGCATCAACATTAATGTTATGTTACTGTGTTTATATTTTTCTTTTGCGATGTTTTACCCAGCATTCTCTCTGATGCATTTTTATTGGCTGTCACATTTTGGACAGCAGATATAAATCACCTTCCCTAATATTCTGGATCCTCTCCCTGGTTTTGCTTTGTGTTGGCCTGTTTTTAATTAGCCAAATATGAAGAGTGTGACCCCAGCCGTGTTCCCTACACCTGTTCGTCTGAATCCTGTGCTGAGGCAGGTATAACAGAGGCTGTGTTCCAAACCCTAGTGAGCTGCCTCCCTAGACAGCATTTTAAGGGATTAATTGTGCTGTTGATGATAGGACTGTTCCAAAAGGTGGGAGAATGGTAAACTATAAATACATTATAATATGCTGTATACATTCACGTAGGTTGAGAAGCATAGTTGTAATTGGATACCTGAAACTGTGTTTGACACTATAAAGCTACATTTAAAAAAAAAGGTAAAAAACAAAAAAACTTGAAAAAATGTTTGATTGTGTTGATTTATTTCTACATGTATTGATTTATTTTTGATTCATGCATTGATTTATTTCAGATTTTTATATTTTGCTTTGTTGTTAACTGCTTCTTTGTTTTGCCATTGATGAAGATATGTTAGTGGTAAAATGTTTGAAAAGTGGTGGGATGGTTTTAATCAGATAATTACTGGATAAGACACATATAAGACTCTCATGATAGAAAAAGCTGTGCTTCAGCTGTAGATTAGATATTCAACCTGATGTTTTGCCTTTTGCTTGTTACACTACGTCTGTTGCCGTTTATGTGTTTTTCCTATGCGATTAAGATCTGCTATCTTGGAAGCGCATACAAGTATATTACATAACAAGAGCTCAGTATGTCTTTGTCTTACAGGAAACAGTCACTTTGAGGACTTTGCAGCCGAGGTTATTGTGTTTTGGCGACTGATAGGCTCTATAAATTCAGAGAGGATACTCTTGAGGTTTATTAGCACCAGTCTGTATTACGCAAAAGCTGGACCCAAACAAAGGCTCATCAATAAAACAATACTACAAAATAAACAATGGATAGACTTCAGTTCTCAGACGTGGGTTCCGTAACCTTGGTTCCCACACCACAACAGCAGAAGCTAAAAAAGACACGTCATGATCCAAGTTTTTTGGGATTTTCATGTTGGAGTTTTTAATAGGATGACAGCTTCCTGTCTGAGCAGGGCATGTGTTCATTCATTTCCTGTAGTGTTCATGTTTTTTGGCCTTAAGGAGATGCGTGTGCACCCGCAGACGTCGGCAGTGTCCACAGCTGGTGTCTCGTGGTCTTCCCTCATTTGTCACATTGGCACATCCTGGCCTTTGATTATGGCAGGTATTTATTGGTTTTGTCAAACAGAAGAAGCACAGGAAAGAACAGTGGCCACTACGATATCTCACTGTCTCTGTCTTTTACGGTGTCAGAGGGCAGATGACCAACCCTTTGTTACTGTGACAAGTTAAACAGACCTCTGCGCTTCTGAGAATCACTGGCGTAAGTGATTGAGATGTCTGTTAAAAATAGCCAGGAAGACCTTGGCCTTACATCTCAGCTCATGTTCTGCGCAGACGAGTGGGGTGTGTTTTGTTGCCTGTGTTTTATCAGTGCTGCCGTGTGTCTGTCTGCTGACATCCATTAGCATAAGAATTAGCCTGCATTCAGAAGACAGGACGGAACATCTGTGGTGATGTGAATTAATTGAAATCCTGAACGCTCGCAGCGGCGCTAATGCGCTGCTTTACTAACAGCATAAGGTGGAAAAAACACTTTTTGCTATTTAGACATGTCTGTTCTTTTTCGCTAATTAAGAAACTAACAAAAAAACAATGCTGCGGGACTCTTATAGTCTTTCACATCGTCTTTCTGCAGTGCATATTAAGTGCCTCCACTTGTAGAATCTCTTTCAGCTGGTGTTACACAACAGCCAGACTTTTTTATCATAAAGCACATTAGACGGTTTTAGCTCAGCTCTCCCAAAGGTCAAAATGTCACCAGTCCCATAATTTACTGTAAATGCCAAGCCAGTTCTGTACCTGAGCTCTGGTTGGGGCTGCCGTGGCGATGCAGTCTCATTTATATGGGGCTTAATGGGCATGTGGGTGTCAGCTAACATGATGTGACTCTTACCTTCCTGTGCATTAAGCAGCTGGTGATCTGTGGCGGCTCCCGGTCGGAGGACGCTTGCTCGCGAGTCTGCTTTATGCCTTGATCTATTGCCACGTTTAACTGCGATGATCTACCGCACGAAACTGGCAGTAACGGATGAATCGGCTGGGCTGGAAAAAACGTCCTCATTTGTCTCTGTCACAGCCGCTGAAGGAGAGTAGAAGCTAATGCAGGCTGACGGCACAAAGAAGGGATATAATTATGTCTCTGTGCCTCCCCAAGTGCTTGCTGGGTACCCAGCCGTATTAGACATAATAAAGCCAAGCTTACCACGCTCCTCTCCAAATCCCCTCAGGAACCACAGGAGGCAGCGCTCATAATCTCCTGCACTGTTGCTGAGCTCCTGACCTGCTCTGAAAAACATCTGAAGGGTGTTGACTTCAGTAGTACCAAACTGTTTCATGAGGCCTATACAAATTCTGGGTATTGGCTAAAATGCCTATTTTGGCATTTTCCTTTTTTTATCTGGTTTGATAAGAAATCATTTGTTTCAAACTTAATTGTAAATGCTGTGTTTATTTAAAACTTAATTACTTAATTTATTTAAAACTTAATTACCGAATATTACTGTCAGTTAATATTCCTGAAACATTTTATTGAGGAAAGAAGTCATATGGCTTCTACAAGGGTAAATCAAATGCAATTTTGTATGTTTTTGTGCACACACATGCACACTTTTTTTCAGCTGGCCCTGAATAATTCTTTATAAGGTTAGGATCTCTAGTGAAAAAATATTATTTTTATTAAATCTCAAAATGTTTTGTTACAATTTATATTAGCTGCATAAAGAATTTTGTAAATTATATATTGTACACACACACACACACACACATATACATAAGTTCATTTAAAAAACATGACATGGTCAATGTCAAAAAATGTGCTTACATTTGGTTAGTGACAGAGATAGTGCTGTGCTGAATACATCAAAACCTATTCTCAAGCTATTGGACTTCACTGTAGAAGTCAAATGCCCCACAAAAAGGGAATGTGTATTTGTAACCTACACATGGTGTCGTTCACATAATGCACTTTGGCTTTCCAGTTTCTGTCAAAAGTTGGACATGATCCAAACAGAGAGTTTGAAATTCTTTGAGGCCTGTAGTTGTCGGATCAGGGCCTCTTCACAACCGTCACACAATGAAAGTGACATCACATGCTCAGGGACGCTTCGAAGTGTTGTCTGACCACTTGTAGCACGTCTTAACAATTTGTTTCCCTCACCCTCTGCAGGCCTGAGGCAGAAATACAGGGCCTGTTATGTCAATTTACCAGTCCAACTTCTGCTTTTGGCTGCGATTCAAGGTTGCACGGGAGGAGTTTAGCTGCTCAGAGGGAAGGCAAGTATTTAGAACGGAAGAGTTATTCATGTCACCAAGTATTTCTCCAACAACTGCTGCAGACCGCACTGGATCACAGGCACCCCAGAGCTCATCACCAGAGCTGCAGACTGGGAGAGATTTTTCCTTAAGTCCTGAAATGATTTGATGGATAAAATCTTCTGTTGGTTCCCATCTATCTTCTGCCTCGGTGGTGCATTGAAGGTCTTATGCAAACACAATTGGTTATAACGAACAGGAAGACCCTGCTGTTTTATGAGGATGAGTTAGTGGATGATTATACACACGTTCTCTCTCACTCTCTCTATCTGTCTGTCTCTCTCTCATTTATTCTTCTTATAGAAAAGACAAAGAACAAAAATGATCTTTTAATTGTCTAAAACTTAATTAGTTTCAAATTGATGGCATATGCTTAAATCTCCTGCCTCAGATTTTTCTCCTAAGAAAAAGACACTGGTAGAGTTTCAAAAGTCATCTAAATATGTCTCAGGCATGTAGCTATGCTGTACACATATATTTAATATGCCATGTTCTTAACAATTAACATTTGCCCCATTTGTGTCTGATTATATTTATTTAAAGAATTTAAGGAGGAACAGCTGTGACATGGCTGGTACCTAAATCAAACTGAAAACTATTATCTCTCCTGATCTATAAAAGAGCAATTTCACTTTCCACTGGGTCACTCTTTTTGCTCTTTAATTCAGAACTGTGCAGAGGAGTTTTGTAAATATATATATCATACAAACATTCTTTCCAAAAAGTGTCAACCCCGTGTCAAGGTCTGATTAAGCTTTGACCGAAGCCTTACCTCCACCCCATTAATAACCTTCCACCAGAACTATTTACCTGCTGAACAGATCTGACCTACACTGATGTGGACATAAATGAGCATCATTAATACAGTGTCAATCTCCTGTGAAAGTGAACTCACTCACACCTCATCAGCTGTATTCATTCTACACCATCTGTGGCTTTTATAAGTTGGTTTAAATCTCATGTTTTTCTGTTTTGATTGGGTCTTAGTCCACTTTGCATTCACACTATTGTTTTGGAACCTTGCATTAATTGTAAATCATTATTTTTCTTATTCTTCTTATTTTTATTATTTTCATGTATTTATTTTATCTTATAAACAGAACATTTGAAGGGATCATTTGGTATGTGGTATGTGCACACACAAGCCAAAATTTCTTGTGAACCAGACCCATAAAATAAAAAAGTGTAAAAACATCCTCAGATGGGGAAAATTTTGGTTTTTATATCCGTTAATGATTGTTATCTATCCAGCTGATGCAAAATATCACTGGCACTTTAGCGACAGGAGAACATGAGATAGGAGACATGTCCAGTTGTCCCCTAAAGCAAGTGAATTTTGGTATCTGGGTGTGGCCCCTCAGTTTAGTCTAGTGGGAGAGAGAAAACAGGCTGAGCTGCTGATCTGGTGTAATTTGGCAGATATCTGCCCCTAGAGAAACTGCTAGAGGGTATATAAATGAGTTCCCATGATGGTGTGCATGAAGGACCCGGCTGGGCTGCCCGTGAGACTGCCTGAGGCAATTTTACCTTTTATACCCTCTGCTGGAACACATGAGCATGTTGTGTGTCATGTTTTATAATTCGTCTCTCTGGTTCACCCTGCTTGGCAGACTGCCATCTTTACTTGTCTGACTGAATGACAGATGTAATTTACAGGCGTACCACAGGAAGTCCTAAGTGGTGCATTTTGCTCTTAATACAGACGTTTCGCTTTAACTCCTGTGTGAAATCAGTCATTATCATTATGTGTTCATTTAAGACCCGAATTCTAAGAATATATTGGATTAATAAAAGTTTTGCATTATTATTAGTGCTGTTTGCCATATGCAGCAGAATAAAGATGTGAACATTCTTGAGCCAGTAAACTACCACCAAGAAAATTAACACAACTACTGTAAAAGCACCCACATTACTGTAAGCAGTGGTTTAGCAAATACTGGGAAACTGTTTAAAGCCAACCACAGACACCACAGTTGCACAGACACAGAAACAAATACTTCTTTCAGAAAGACTTTCAAAAAGCACTTTAAATGTACAACAAACATCTGCATGACTGCCTTTCTTGAGAGATTAGAGATGTTAATTTTACTTTGTTACTTTCTATATGAGTTTTCTTATACCATAAATAGCTTTTTATTGGGTAAAATGCAGTAACCTTCTTCACTTCCTGCTGTGCTGAGTGAGATAAACCTTTATTTTCACTCAGCGCACTTTCTGAAAGGATTCAGCCTTTCTGTTTCATCTGTGGGGATGAGTTTTCTCTCCTCCCTCTGAACACATTCCTGCCGGCCGAGGTAACACAGATTTACCCTCTGCACCACAAATGTGTTTAGAAAAGATATGATATACGAGACCCAGCGTTTTATGACTGGAGCCGTTCATTACATTCCTAAAGTAGCAGCATATCTCAGCGAATACTGGTCTCCTTCACCTCCCAACCTGACCCGTGTGTGTCCTCCCAGATCAACAGTCAATTACACACTCTCTCTCTCACTTTCTCTCTCTGAGAAGAAAGGAAGGTTCTGGAGCCGGCCGCGGTGCCACTGCTCGGCTAATTAGAACCAGGGTCTGTTAAAACGAGAACTTTAGTCAAACATGCAGTAAAACCCTGAAGGCAAATCATAAACTAGCCCATATCTTTCATTCTTTCAGAGGGGACGAGATCTGAAACCTGGGCGTAAATTTTTACGAGCACCCCTGGGGTCACCAGTAAACCCGTTAATAGAGATGAGATATAAGGGCTCCCAATGGCCTCCCATTTCGTTTGTTTTTTCTGTTTTGGTGTGTTCTTAAGCAGGGTCAAGTGCTCAGGCTCCAGGT
>JAZGTK010012302.1:0-15027 GCA_036877625.1 Ambastaia sidthimunki
TTCTGATGCGTGACAAATGTTTAATGGGCTCGTCTGCATGAAACACTGTCTAATTTTCACAAGCTTTAGCAGAAAAGACATTTGAAGTGTTCGAGATCCTTAGTTAATCTGTTAAACAGATAAAGACAGGCAGCTTTTTTTACCTCTCAAAATCTCATTACAGGGCTCATCCTCACCTTACCTACATCTCATTTCAGAAGAGTTTTTCAACACAACAATGTCAGAGAGGAGAGGAAACCGCCGCCGCGTGTTCGATTTTAATCTCCATCTTCTGGGACTTGGCGCGAGATTTCTATGTTCTTCTGCAATTTACATGTTAAATTCAGTAAGCCCTAGGTAGTTGAGACGTTTGTGCAGGAACAGTGGGCGGTGTAATTTTCAAACGTTCAATGAATAATTTCATCTCAATTAGAAAATCAGGGCAACACAAATCTGCCCTTTAGCCCAAAACTACTGTTTCCACTTACTGTTTGCGTCAAACCCCATCTGATGCCGACATGTGCGTTGCAGGAAATGCATTTTCAGTTAATTAAATGGTGGCAACCCATAGGTAAGAGAAATAGCAAATGAGATCTCTTTCATATCTCAGCTGTTTCTCCCAGACAGCAATGAAATTAAAGCAAATGTTTCTCAGGTGTTCCAGTTTACTAAAGTTGTCTCACTTGTGTCTCCTTTAGAGTTTTGGAGGAGCATAAAAGTCACTATTTGAACCTACAGGTTGTATATAGATATATATTGTTTTAAATTGTATGGCAAGAGATGCATAAAGAATCTAGTAAAACAATTTTTTTTGTTTTTTTAAAAATCAAATAGCTTTAGACACAAGGGTGCATAAATATTAAAAAAAGTGTTCCATTTATTTTTCATCTGTGTAGCTATATAACTCAAGTTCATCATCTGTATAACCAACTTATATGTTTTACAGTGACTTATCTAAAGATGAGTGTTTAAGAAGGCTGTTTTAATCTCTTGCTCATCTTAATTAATAATTCAACACACTCTTTCTCTGTTGGACTTATTAAGGCCAAATGCTGTGAGTATGCAAACAGAGCAGATGGCTGCAAAGTCAATAAATGAGCGTGAATCTGGACTTCATGTTGGGCAGATTCATTAAACAAGTGACTTTTTATGTTTTTAACTCACTAAAACTTTAAAACGGTTTGTCTGATCTGAGCTGCGTTTGCTCTGATTTCATATCTCTGGGTATTTTTAGTTTATTGAGACATTTATATATTAATTGTTGGTATGTGAGGTGTGAGGTTTCACCTTGTTGTATACCAAGTGGACCATGTATACAAAGTTTTTGCTTGATTGTAATAATTTGATAAAGATAACAAATTGTGTTTTACTTTAATTGGGTTAAACTTTCTGTAATATGCAGGATGTAAATGTACACATTAAATACAGATATATGTGTGCTATTAGCAAACGGATTGTTTATGCTCTTTTTAAAGGTCTAAACACATTCTATTAATGACAGAAATAATCGTTCAGGCTATGATCTGGTTAAAATTATTTTGTAATATGTAGTGTAATACAATAAATGTGTAAACTCATTCCCAATAATGTTAATGACACAAATATGATCACCTAATGTTAAACACTTCTGAATGTTTTCAGTCCAGCTGTCTGGTAGTGTTTATTTGCTATCCTAGAAAGATGAAAAATAAAAAGAGAAATGCAATCGGTTTAATTGCATCTTTTTATTGATTGTAGGAAAATGGCTTGCAAGCGAGGACTGAGTACTGCTTGATAAGTGACCAACCATTATTTTTCGGCCTCCCTAAAACCCCTTTGAGGCAACAATACTTTATCTTATCATGGGCCTGGTGCTAAAATCTGACACAGCACACAGTTTGAGGTCAGTAAAGGCTTCATTTGCAGTGTGTTGGTTATGCAATTATATGGCCTTTTGTAATTCATTGGTTTGTTTAGTTTTTCATTCACAGTTAGGAACCAAATCACTTCCTCAGTTAAAGAGTCTTGCTTTACTGAAGACTGACACACTCAGAAAAGGTTAATATTAAACATTGATGTTGTTTGTGAGAACTGCGCTGTTCAGAAATGAAAAACAAACATCTGTGTTCAGACTCAAACTCAAGGAAACATGTCTAGGTCACATTTTACACCAACACCAAAAGCATATAAAGTAAGAAATTAAATTTTGGTTAAAGTAAATGAAACCTTTTACGTATTGCATAATAATCAAGCACATTTTCCCACAGTTCACATTACTGTAATGCAAAAAATTATACATTATTTGAAGTGAATTTATAGATCATTGTAGTATTTGTTGTACAGCAATAATGTACTAACAGTAATGTGATTCTAATGAGAATTACCTTTGAGAATAACGGCTAGTTTTAAACCTTAAAATATTTGGATTTTACATTATGCTAATGATAATATGGGGGAAAACTGTATTTAATGACCATAAAAATAATCTTATGATGCAAAAATATCATAAATTACTTAATTGTCTTTAGGCAAATTATATTTTCTTGCATTTCTTTTGATTTTGGCACAAAATACTACCGTGTTGTTGACAGATTTGGTGAGATTCGCTCAGGAACGCTGCATGTTGATTCCATGTGTCTCTTCTCTTTGTCATATAAATGATTTCTCATTGGCAAACATCAGCTATGAAAAACTGTTAACAAGGAGCCAGAGGCATCAGTGCGTCTTCATTTTCCTCCCAACACTGAGAATCTATCCAAACAAAGCAAGAGATCAGGCTAATCTATGGGCTGGGATATTTTTGCCTCCTTCTCCAGAAAATGTGCAATTTGGTCAGGCAGGAGAGAGGGAGAGGAGAGGGGGAAAAATTGAGCAGACCCTTCCAAGCAATAAATCATTGGATTGCTGGTGACACTCATACAATGCGGATATAGTGTTAACTGCAAGAGCGAGACAGGCCTCCTTGCCCCACTGGGGTGACCTTGCCTGGCTGCCGTAATCTATCATTCTGACACCGGACACACTGGTTTTGTTTAATATTACACTATTGGCATATACAGTAAACACAATGCAAAGGAAATTTAGACACAGGCGTGAGGTGAGACAAGAGGAGGTACATGTGTATACACATTGCGAGAGGCATTGTGTTGTCAGGCCCAAGCTAACTTTATATTGCAGGGTTTTACGCTGGCTGGTCTAACAGTTCTGTTCACTTCGCACAGCTAGTGATCTGTTTTTATGGCTTTGCATTGTATTGACTGGCTTATCCAACAACACTTAATGTTAAAATAATTGTAATATACATTAACTGTCTGATAGATTTGCGATGCTTATGTTTGTGGAAGAGAAAATAAAGGTACACATTTCTGCCATTTTAAATAAAATCTTTCAAATTTTAGGGACAGAAAGGGTTGTGCAAAATCACCAGGCTGGTCTGACATTGACGGTCCATAAATAATGTATTTTAGGGTGGCCATTCATTCTTCTTTATGTCACATACACACAAATAAGTTATTGTTATTCGCAATTTGACAGTCACACACAATCCGCCCATCCGTGCACAGGGGCAGTTATTGCTGACGCTGTGTGTGAATACACAGATTCTTATAAAGCTCAAGTTCTAAATCAAGTTCAGCAGCGGAAACGCCCTGCCCACGGACCTCCTCAAATTTTGAAGCCAATTGGATACGAAAAGCAACTTTTAAAAAATAATTATTGGAATATTTGAAAAACATTGCACAATAATTGTAGGAAGCTATTTGTCTGAAACAGTAAGGCAGAAATGATGAATCTGCCCATCCGCATGTTTATTAAAACACTTTTGAATCAAAATATTTTGATTCACTTTCCACAAATCAAAATATTCAATTGCAGTTTTTGGATATGTTTGATAAAAAGTTCCAAATGATGTTTTTCCCTTGTCTTTTCTCATCTAGGGGGTCTAGGGGGTCATTGTTGACCCCTTATAAAATAATAATTATAATAATAATGGGTGCGAGAACTATTTTGTTCTTGTAAACAGAAGTTGTTGCTGCTAAAACCACCTTATTTTCTGTTTACCTGTTTCAGGTTTCACAGAACAAGCATGTGTGTCTTGGCACGTGTGTGTGCGGGATGATAAAGCAAACGCTTTCTCTTCTCAGCAAGGGGCTCAGGTACGGTCCTCAGAGAACACGCAGGATAAAGACGACGTTCACGCCAGCGAGCGACTGCGCCGCCGTGACACAAACACATCTGAGCGAAATTCTAAGGTGTGACTCAACACCCAAAACAGCCTCTTTTATCCAAACGAGAGCGGGCGGCGGCGACACCAGTCGCACAGAGGCTGAGGTGTGATTTTCCCATGTAAATGGAGGTCATCGGCATCCTTACAATGCGTGGCCGGTGTGTCGTGGCTGTTTTTGTTTTGTGTGATTATGTTCTGCCCGCTGGAAAGTTGCTTATTTCTGTGTGTAAATTGGATGTAGTATTTTGCAGAATGGCGCCCCAGGCATAGTGTGAGGTATTGATTGAGCTGGATGCAAGAAGATACACAAGAGGATTCTGGGAAGGGAAAAAGCTAAAAAAAAAAAAAACAGCAACTATAGGCGCATTTTGCGTGTAAAAAAAACTCCACCTGGTGTAACTAAACAAACAAAATTAGTACATGATGACAGGTGATGTGAAAAAAAAGAAAGAAAGAAAGAAAGAAAGAAAGAAAGAAGAAAGAAGAAAGAAAGAAAGAAAGAAAGAAGAAAGAAAGAAAGAAAGAAAGAAAGAAAGAAAGAAAGAAAGAAAGAAAGAAAGAAAGAAAGAAGGAAAGAAAGAGGAAAGGAAGGAATCCTGGAAGGAAATGAATGAAGGAAGGGAAAGGAAGGGCTATATATGGCTTTTCTTTATCAAGATAATAGGTCATTTTTAATCTGTTTCTCACTTTCATGAACGTACATCATTCACAGCTAAACAAATGCTGTAGTTGTGTTTTGAAGATATGAAAAAGTGTTGCTTTCTGTAAAGTACTGAAAGACACACAACAGATTCATTTGTGCTTTATAGGTTCTTAAACTATTCAAACTGGAACCACAAAGTGTTATAAAGGTCTGTGTTGTGCTGACCAAACATACTGAAAAATTCCCATGTCGAGTTGCTCTATATTACATCTGGTTCTAGAGAGGGCGTCACTTTTCATTGGCCTAAGTGCTGTTGACAAGCCAATTGAATAAAATCTTGCATGCATGTGCACATTTTCAAACATAAATGTTTATTTTGTCTCAATTGTTCCTGCTCGTGCTCTCTCTCTCTCCCTCTTTCTCTCTCTGTTGTGCAAAGATGTATTGATTCGGCCGTGAATCTATAACACCAATGAACTTGATGGAGTTTCTGACAAGCACAAGTGCAGCTCGGCACAGTCGCATTTGTGCGTTATTTCTCTCGTGAGGAAACGAGCAACTCACGAAATTCAATATATACAGCGAAGGCCTTCACTGTACTCGCCGTAACGCAGTAAAACTTCAGCTCGCAGTTTAACTCTGCAGAGCTACCGAACATGATGAAATATGCATGAAACGGGTGTTGTAAAAGTGACATCTAAATGACTTTGAAAAAAAAACTTTGTCGAGTTTACCCTTTACCTCCATCTACCTTTCTCTGTATCTTTTTGGGGGTGGGGGGCAGCGGGGGGGGCAGACTTTGTTATGTGTCAAGGTGGTCTAAAGAAAGGGATGATTTTGAAAAAGATCTCCTCTGGAGAGAAGACATTAGTCTACCCCACCTTCATGGTGTCCTTAATACGGCAGGTTTGCCTCTCAAAGACGGCACTACAAACGGACGCTGCTCACTTCACAGGCCGCTCATAATTGTGAGAATTCAAACAAATCCGTGTGTCAGGCAGGCAGATGGAACTTCAATGTGAGAGCTCAATGGCGTGTCTGTTACCTTGAGTTAAGTGCCTCTTTTACTCCAAAAAATATGGAGAAGACTATTGATCAGTGCTGCTCACCCAGCCACCTGGGGTATAAACCTGTGTGTGCTTGTGTGAAACAGTTCATGATAATCTGCATCACTGATGTTTGGATTTCCCAGCATGCACTGCAGGTACATCATTTTAGTTCAAAGACAGATGTTAATGATGGTCTGGTCAGGTGAGTCTTTTAATATTTTGGGGTTATTTTTCTGTTTCTTGTTGTTTATTAAGCCTAGAGGGTGAAACTGATAGTTATACATGCGTAAGGTAGATTTCTACCTCACAAGTGGTTTGCACCCATACAAAAGTCACTGCAGCGACACTGTAGGATGTTGTGGGTGGTTGTGATGTGAGTGTTTTTTTAGCAAAGTGGTTGGTTTTGTAGCGAAGCATTTTTACTGCCCCAGTATTTTATCAATGGTAGATTTAAAAACTAAACTTTCAACCCAAGTACTAACATCATACTGTAGTTAAACCACCATACACAACAGGTAACATTTCCTTAAAACCAACATAATAAGAAGTGATCATTATTTTTATCCAAGTGTCAATGAATGTAAGAGCAGGTTTTTGATGTAACAAGTTCTTTCTTCTTATAGACATGTACAGTATCCTCATCCACACATTATGAGGAAAAGCCTTCTGATGTTACTGTAGATACCAGGTCAGCACATCAGAACTCCAGACACTTTTTTCAATTACTACTAAGCTGACATTTGCCTACCCTTTATCTGGGAGATCTTTAATCAATGCTGACTTGAGAGGAACAGGGAAAGACTGCTTTGATTTAATATCTCCACTGTAGTAAAGGTGAATGTGAAACATTTATGATAATCTGTAATGGAGGTTGAGGAACGCTGGATGAGACTGTCTCCTGATGTCAGACAAACATCTTTTGGCCTTTGCGATCCATGTTCACCATGTTCCGTAATATGAATAACTTACCGTCAATAAGGAGGAAGATTAATAACTTTACTGACTTTAAGAGCAGTAAGTATCTTATCTGCAACATTTAAGCTCCAAAAATGTGATATGATATTTTTACAGGCTAATTTTGGCAGAATGCAGAGCTCAAGGAATACTTCACAGAAATTGTAAATTCTGTCATTACTTACCCATTTATGTAAATCATAATGGAGAATTTGTTTCTTTTTTTGAATAATTGATGTCAACACCAACTTAAAAAAAGACAAAACAAATTATGTAGTTACTGTGTATTTCACATATAAGAATAATGAGATTTGATAATGCATGGTTACTCAAACATGTCACGTGTTTATTAGGAATATATCAAATGCTATAAGATTGCCTGGTCTATCTTTATTATATTGTTTAACTGTGCTTTCTTGTCATTTCAAAGCTCAGCAACCCCTCAATATTATACAATGAAAAAGATCATCAGCATATTGTTCAACAGAAGAGAGAGAGTCAGATCTTGTTCAGAATAACATGAGGGTGAGTAAATGATGACACTGTTTAACATGTGAAATGCTTTTATCTACAACATTTGTGCTTCAAAAATGTCAAGTGATTTTTCCTAACAAGCTAATTTAAGCAGGACTCGCAGTGCTGCTTATCTTATTAGTGCACACTTCATGTCCCTTCTTCCTGTACACTAACAATCAGGACCTCCTTTGGTTTGCACATCAACCTTTTTGATAATATTGGTTGTTAACACTGTCATCAGTTGTCCTCACTGTCTGTCTTTCCCTACAGCAGATTACACAAACATAAATACTGAATTGTTAATAGGCCACAAACTGAGATCCGTGTGTCATGCTACACTGTTACATTTCATGTCTGCTTTTATTACCCGGCAGTGGAGGTTTTATCCGCCGTGTGACTGAGGAGTCGTACATTCTCCGGTCACTTATTATTTTTCACACTCGACTGAATTTACAAGAAGTAAAGGGGTTACGTTACCAGGAGTGTTACGGCTTAATTCCGTTTATCACTCTGCTGGACTGACACGAGGTAGACATGTTTATTGTTGGCCTGCCGTGGCTGTATTTGTCCAACATAATAAATAACTGCACATATTTCATGGCATGGAGCTTGATGCTTGTATTTTGATTCATTGCAAAGAAAGTCCTGCTTTCAAAGCCAGTATAGTTTTTCTGTTTCAAAAAGTGACTGTTTACACTCTTGATGTTTCTTTCTGCTCTTAATGTGGTATTTAATATCACACATTAATATATGTTTAAAACTTGCTGCGCCTCTAAAACTACTTTTCTGGTCTGGTGACATCATCAGGCCCTCTTTTTTTTTTATCTTTTTCTGACCAACCATATGATGTTCTGTTCTAGTATGCAACGCCCACTTTTCACAAACCAAAAGTCAAAGATAGATCAAAAGTCAGAAAGCCATACTGTTTATACAGTGTTAAAGGGAAACTTCCAAATAGTGTATTGTATTGAAATAGGTAAAGCAGGTAAAAGACATCACCTTTATATTTAAACAACATTTTAAATTAATTTAGCATCAATTTCACTTGTCTGCAGGGCTGACAAATTCACCTGTTCAAAACAATCTCTGAGTTTTATGAATTATGTTTTAGAAACTGTTGAACTTTTGAAATACATCAGGCAATGGACACACACCAGATTTCTCTCATGTGGCTCCAATCCATCTTTGTAATTCAGAAAATATCTGTGAAAGTTTTCCTCCGAGCTGCTGGTCTGAAATATGGGCCGGCTGATGTTTTTTTTGGACCCTGTTTTGGAAAGGATTGCACAAGACAGGTTCTCCTCTTTAAATAATGTATTAAAGTGTCACTTTATAAGAAATTTACACCACTGGAGTTAGCCATGGCCCATTAAAGACTATTTAGACTATTTAATGCTATGTAGAGCTATAGTCTTACATCATCACCATTAAGGCATACTTCAGCAGAAAAAAAAGAATAAAATAAAGGGGAAGCTCATTATTTGCAGCCAAATTATTGTGTGCTCAGGCACTGGACAAATATTGCATGAGAAATTAATGTGGGAAACTAGACTTGCATCAACTTGTTTGCATCAATGAGTTTATACTTTAAGGAGATAGTTTTCCCAAAAATAAAATTTCTGTCAAGATTTACTAACCATGAACAATCATGGGATTTGGAATGACATGGAATCAGAGTGAGTTAACTTATATATATATATATATATATAAATATATATATATATATAATGTGGAATACTTTATCTGTTGTGAACAGGCAATGAAAATCAATTAACTCTGAAAGTTTGATTTTTAGTAAATGTGCTTTCATCTTTAATAAAGTGCCTTTTAGGAAGTAACTGTAGAAAAAGGTTCTAAAAAAAGTGCCAACCCAAATTCCCAGGACTCTTTGTTTACACAAAGTTGCGTGATAATGCAATCAAGTGTATTATCAAAGTGTGACAAAACAGGGGGGTTGCACATATTTTCCGTGAAATTGCCTCATTATTATGTTTTGCCAATATTGAAGTTATGTATCGTTGACTGTTCATTAAATATAGCAGAAATGATCAACAGTCATTCCCCGTCGTCCTTGGGGCTCTACTGACATCCTAATGATGTTGTTTTAATGACTGAACCCTGTCTCTTAGGAATTTACCCTAATTTAAGAGCCATCTTTGGGATGATTAATATTTCATGGCTTTTAGACATTCCAGGTAAATTTTGTGATATACTGTGTAAAGATTCATGAAACTGTAAAACCATGAGCTTTCTAAACATGTTATTTACTAATTCAATAAATAATAACTGTTTTTATGTTGCATAAGCAGTATGCAACCAGATTTTGCTGTTGGTTAAAGGAAACAAAGGATTCAAAAAAATGAGCATAATTGGATACTTCACTTGGCAAAGTATAAACAAACATGACAACCCTATTATGATCCCCTATGTGGATTCATTCATTGTGTATGCATGTACAAGTCACCAGGTCAAGAGTACAACAAGTGTCATCATTTACAAAAAGATTACGGTTTAAAGGTTTATTCTGTCCTGTATGTTTTTTTATATTAATACACATAATCACACGGGTCAAGTTACAATATGGTAATATAATTAATTACATTATCAGCAACAATAACAGCACTGTGAAATTTCAGGTTATATTGTCATAATAAATAGGCCTATTAATGTGACTCAGTACTTGTGAATGGTATAATACAGTATCATGGCTACTAAGGCAATAAGTGGCCCTATTTTTCTGTGTTTATTAATCACCTGCAGTCAGCATGTGTGATATCAGTCACACTCCCTGTGGTGTGTGTCCGTGGGACAGCCATAGGGGTCCTTTCAGCCAAACGGGTGAGATAGGGGCTCTCTGTTTCTACCTTTTACGCAACTGACAAGCTTCACAGATATTCCATATCTGAGGCTCATTAAAATGAACAGAGAAAACCACAGCGTCGCTCCTTTTGTTGTGAAATTTGCTTGACTGAGTGCCAACCGTTTAAAGTCAGTGTGAAAAACCATTTTACTTTTATACTTTGACGTGTTTTTGATTTATATTTGATGAGAAACACACATTTGTCTTTTTGAATCTTTTTTAGAATTGATTTTATCAGTCAAAAATTTATTAAATCATAAGAGGTTAGATGGTTTGGAGTGGAGGGGATAAAAATGAAAAAAAGGACCTGTGATCACAAATAGAATAAACATTGTTGTTGGAAATTACTAAATGCAATTTGTTAAATATAGAAGGAAGTAATTATTATTATTTGAAATATTGCACATGGTGCATATTAAGACCAGGAGCGTGCCCTAAGAAAAAGTTTCTAATGTGCTGTATACGTCTCAAAAGATGTATTTATGAGATTCGCATTATACGTTTAGACACATATAATTATGTCGTATATTATAAGTAATGTTTCGTCATGTAAGCCAAACTTTAGACAAATCTAAATAAAAAAAAACAAATGCAGACTGTTACTACAGCAAAAGAAAAAAAATCTGCGACATTCAATGTTGTACCAAAGCCCAGTGCGCAAACATTCCCGTCAGCTTGCTGATGAACCAATCTAATTAAAAATAAGAGACAATGCCTGCGTCCAAAGGGGCTGCTGGAGATAAAGGCGGCAATGTATGCCAGCAGCCGTTTGGAAGTGCACGGTTAATGAGCACAGAGTTAAAGAAGCAGGAAGGTGAAGAGGAGCAATGCGCGACAGAAACCGCCAAGATGCTCCTCAGGGGGGGAACGGAGCCGGGTAAGAGGGAAGGGGGCATTTTGGAGAGACAGGGGTCAGTTGTGGTAATAGAATCCTGCCCCACACAGGCCCTCTTGAGCAAGGACGACAGCGGCGAGGTGAGCACGACTCTTCCGAGGGGCTTCTTGTAGCGGTCAAGGCCGCAAACCAGCAGGTTATGCATTTATTATTGTCATTAATGCACGCTAATGCGCCGCTGTTTATATGCATGAATACACAGTTTTAATCCAGACAGGGTCACTGCGAAATAAAACACACTTCACCTTTCAATTTGAGTTTATATATGAAAGTGAGTGCGTGTGTATATGAGAAAATTAAATTACAGGAAGTTGATTTTCTGTTCTGTTTCTTTTTCTTTTTTTCATTTGAGTGCTTTCATGATTTTCACATGCAGAACTTTTAATTTAATGAACTTTTAAAGGAGTTCCACATAAACACTACAAACTCAATTGATATTAAGATTTTTTTTTATAGATTAGTATTTCTATTCTTTATGTATATAATTTACATTCTATTCTTCAATTGCATATTCTACCTGGAATTGCTAAAAATAATAATAACAAAAGCATGCACTTTATTATGCAGAATATGTATTTGTTTATGGACAACAACTGTTCTTTTCTTTCCAGCCAAATGATAAAAAAATAAGAAAATATCTATGAGGCCTATAAATTTGCATGTCACATCAACTGACCAAACACACAAAACTTTTTGACAAATGACATTGAATAGTACACACACGCTCACACACACAGTGTATAGTTTATACAGCAGCTTCCTGATTATGGTCTAAAATTGACTTTTTGCTCCATGATCTACTGCACCATCTTCCTCTAGATATGATACAGGGAGAGAAATTGCAGCCATATGTGAGTTTATGAACGTATATGTGAGGCTACAGTAAGACGCAGGGGTCTGTAATCGTCTGCCTCTTTCTCATTACATTCTGCATACGTTCCTAGATGTCAGACTGAAATTGATCTGTTTCCTCCTCTGAAAACGCGTGTGCCAACATCTCAGGTGATGACACATAAACTACAATCTCACCAAACAATAATGATACTTATCACTCACAGTCGCCCGTTGAGCTTATGAGGAAATAAATATATATCTCTGTCTTCCGCTATTATTGGAAGTCAGAAAACATAGATCTTTTTTGTGGCTCTGATAATTCACTCCCGGCCTGGAGATGGATGACATGAAAAAGTCTATAAAAGATGTTACCTCTGGATTTCAGCCTTTGTGATTTATTTCACAGCTTCATCAAGATATTTTTTTCCAGAAAAAAAACAAAGCAAATCAGCAATGAGGGCAAAGCACTCTCTCTCTCTCTCTCTCTCTCTCTCTCTGTACACTCTGTAAGTTTCTGGGGCTTCTATACGTTAACGCACGATGCTCTTTATCTCTATTTGGTCTAAAGGCCTTTAATGAGTCTCTGTAAGCAGCAGGAGAGGAGAGAATCTGTCTTGCATTAACTGACCTATGTGACCATACGTGTCAGTTACGCGCTTTACTGGGATAATTATCCCAGCCATCAGATTGGCTCTCTCTGAAAATGACCAGGCCTTTTTTCACTAATTTCCCATCCAATTTAAATCAGACTGCTCCTGCCGTATAAACGGTCTTTAAACACATGTATTTTTCCTGTGTTTACTACACACACTTGTTTGCAAAGTGTGACAAAGAAATGCTCATTTCGGCTTCAAAATTAAGGGCCAGGCTTTTGTGTTTTTTCTGTAAGAGCTGCAATTATCCTGTGAATCTTTGGCATGAATCAAAAACCTTTTTATTCTCATAATTGTAACCTCCCTCCCCAAGTACATTAAAGGGGTCATACATTATCAGTATCATTTTATTTGTTCCCTGAGGTCCACTTATAGTGTTAGTTAAGTTTTGTGCACCAAAACAAACATAATTAAGTTTTTCATGGCCACCTTCTCTGTGACCCTTAGAATTTAAAGGGCCTATTTTGTTTGTGCCGCTGTGCCTTCAAGACATCTACTGTACTAAAATATTCTTTTCTCATGTGAAATGAGTAACAATGCTTTTCTGCACTTACTCAGCCTCCCCATCCTTCCATAAAGATTCACTGCATTGTGATAAGTTCACAAAACAATCCACACTTGGGATATGATCAAAAACCATAAAACTAAACTTCAGCTGCACTTTTCTAGCATTGTGGGACTCCATGCAGATGTGACATAAAGAACAAGATTTGATTCATTTTATTATACTCCTATTCTTTGGAATTAATAGAATCTAATAGATCTTTTTTTGCAAAAATATCAGTTATTGAAATTTGGAGCAAATACATGACAGATCAGTGTTTAACAACATGTCCTTACCTTATTCCGATTTGCAACAATAAAATTATAATGTTTTATCATTTGAAAGATCGGGTCTGATTTCATGTCCATTTGTAAACAGAAGGAATAAGATCTGGCTACTATATCTTAGTCCTGGTACTGTAGATGGTGCAGTGTAGCTTGTTCTTACAGTGTTTCTTAAGAATTAAACTTGTCATCCATGTTACAAAAATAACTCTGCAAGCACCCTGCAATTTTATGTTTCAAACAGAGATGGTAATAGAAAGTTATGAATCATGTCAGTGGAAATATTTTGTTTTGTGGGGGTGTTGTACACATTCCTTCTTTACGTGATAAAAGTAAAAAGGGTTCAAATGTGGGCAAAGGTGTTAATGCATTCTGGTTTTCTGATGCTGGAAATGCAGACATTTTGGTCTGGGAAGTAAGTTTGAAACATTTTAATGTTACAGTTAAAGATGTAGATTTGGTTTGAATGTTTGCATTAATAAATGTACAAATAGAGGGGGGGGTGTAATTGCTAGTTTTTATTATGTGTGGTGGTTACCTCCCCCTTTCCCCCCAGAAAATATACTTTGGTTGCAGTATATTTTCACAGTACTCTTTGATTTCAGAAGGTTTGGGGCAATTTGATACCTCATAATATAACCCCTTTGCCCTTTCGGTCTGTTGATGGCATGTTCTGTAATGGCAAAGGCTAAACTAAATCAATATGTTTTAGAACAGGTGAACACAACTGAGAAAGACAGAATCAGCCCTATTGCTTTGCCAATACAAATGTACTTCAGCAAATACTGTACCAATAGAACAACACAGAGAGAGAGAAAGCTGAGGATTGTAAACTCAGAGGTCCGGGGCCTTTGCTTTTAAAACAGGGGGTCTTGGCAGCTGACCTCTCTGGCCTGACCCCGTCCTTTCTGTTTCCACAGGCCATTCCACAACTCTCCTGCCAACATTAAACACTTCCTGTAAAACAGGCGGGTGGCAGGAAGTTACATACAGACACATTGACTGGAGACGCTACAGTCAGAGCATGAAAGACCTGCTAGCGTGCGGATCATAAGTAATAAACAAAACCTTTCATCAGCCCCCCTCTCTCTTTGTCGGCTGATAGCTGTATTTGAATGGTTTGCAGTTGTGGTGCTGAAGTTCTAGTGAGCCGTGAGTTGTGTGTGTGTGTTATTGGAATGTGTGTGTGCTGGTGCGGATGGGGTAGCTGATGAATGAGGCGATGTGGCAGATTCACAGTGTGAATCGTACTGCAGCTGTAGAGGAAACTAATGGCTAGCAGGGACCACCGAGGTCTCTGAGCTAATACCTGCTTCCTCCATCACAAAAATTCAAGCTCTGACACACACACACACACACACACACAACAGGGTGTTTTTTTACACACTGCCAAATAAAAGACTCCTATTGCTGCCAATACATTCAGTACAGCAAATACACTCTATATACCCTATACAGCCAATACACCCCAAAAACACATCCCATGCCCCTAATATGCCTATTTGCCCAGTACAGTCTTTTAATTGACCTATCACATAATACAGCCTAATGCACCCAATACACTAATACTGTTCTCAGGTGTGCACACACATACTGCATATGCACATGCACA
>JAZGTK010012303.1:0-15027 GCA_036877625.1 Ambastaia sidthimunki
CACTTTCCAAATAATTTAAAAGCATATAGAATTATGATAGACACACACACTGATAGAGAGATGGAGAGACCGATCGTCCCTCACCTGGGTAAAGTCTCCATTCCGTACGAGGTCGTTAAAGTCTATGTCAGACAAATCCAGGTTCACAGCGGGTGGGTTTAACTGGAGCGGCCTGATAAAGAGAGAGATATCAGAACCACATTATAGCATTTAACCCACTGTGACTCCTGCTAGTGAGATCAGAAGTTCAGTGCTAAAAAACAAGTTCAAACAGTGCATTTAACTACATACGGAAGTGGTCAAAAGCACAAGTGACCCCTTCATGTAGTATGTATATTATTCCATTTGGATGCATTGCAGACAGCCGCATTAATGTCTAAACAGCAACATCTTGCATGCGTGTCGCTCACCTTCCAGATTGCATAGGATAGTGCTGGTTGTACTGAGTTTGCTGTGAGAACGCCCATGAGTTTGATGGACAGAGCTGATTCTGGGGAAACAGGAAACAAACATCACATGTGACACAGGAAGCAGGCTTTGGGAAACACTGTTCAACAGAGATACAGCCTACCACCCAAATATTTGCTTTGCTGGCAGTGCTGATGATACAGTGACTCAGTTACAACCAGTGCAACCCCACAGAAACTCTTATTATAGCAGTTCACCCAATAACCAGCCATAAACCAGGTATGAGCACCGTTTCTAGAAAAACGATTACCATTGGCTACCAAAACCCTCCAAGGTCCCTCCCATTTTGGAGACTGTTCAAGACTCACTAGAATAATAGTAATTATAGTTCAAATTACTATTCAAAACTGTTCAAAACTGAAGATATAATCAAGATTAGGGACAGTCATCATCAAAACAAAATTATCATCAAAACAAAATTATAAGGCTGAGCAATAAATTCCTGATAGGTGTGTTATTCCAAACATACAGTTTAATATGACAGAGGTGTTTTAAACCAGTCTCCAATCAGTAACTATGTTGCATTTATATTGCAGCATTAGTTTTATTATTATTGTATTGTATATCCTAAACAGACAATAAACACAAGTGATAATTTTAGATCATAAAATTACTTTTAATATGAGCAAGTTAATCTCACTACCAATCACATATTGGTAGTGAGAATTTGTGGGAAACGTTCTAGTAATGTCATTCGCTGGGTGTAAAACTCATTCAGAACTCTAGCCTGAAGCACTTTGTATAGGGGTAACCATCACGTTTACAGTAAACAGTGCAGATGGGCAGTGTGTACCTCCATGGAGCTGGCGATAGGAGGACTAGGCGCGCTGAACTTTGGGCTCCCCAGCTGAGGACCCTCAGGGTGCAGATAGTCCTCCGCGTCCATGACAACAGATGTGGCAAGAGTGGGCATCAGGCTCTGGTCAGAAACATGGTGCCAAACCCCGTCATTCACCAGCCATTTCTGAGAGAGAGAGAGAGAGAGAGAGAAAGAGAGAGAGAGAAAGAGAGAGGATCATCTTAATAATGGTGTATAACAGTAACAGTAAAGGGTTAATGGGTAAAGTATCTAAGACAGGCCCAGTCGGTGTGTTAGAGGGGATTACACGGTTAATACATGTGTCAGTGTTGTTGCTACCCCTGTAGCACAGCCTGTCTCGCACCCAAACACAATAAATACGTGAAACCAAACGAAGACATGAAAATGCAGAAAATGATTATGAATTAATCTGATTCATAATGCGGTGCATCTTGTCAACCCCAAAAGCATCCACATACATCAGTGACCCCCGAAGCACACCCTCCTAACACAACTCCAGCTCATACTTATGATTATAGGTCAATTGAATTGATTTTTTCGTGAGTTTATCAGCTGTCTGTGGGCTTTTCTGGCTGATTCTATTAAGCGCTATTGTTTGACTCGTGCTAACATGCTAACCTGACAAAAAACTCACTCACCGCGCAATAATTCAACCCCTTGTCTTCGATACCCCTCCACGACCACGAACGACCACTCAATCTGACTTTATCTTGATCGGTATCGGTATATTTGAGGGGTTAATCCATATTTTTTGACCCCTGATTGGTTGTTTTCCTACTTCCTGGTCGACGTCGCCATTTTGATCTGAGGAGAAAGGAATCTTCCGCTGACGTCATCACGCATCCAGCTATTTTGTGGATTGGAAAAAAGGAAACTTTCCGCGTCTCTTTTGCAAGAGAAATTTATAAAAAAAAATTAGTGTGCCAGGATTCGTGTATTTGATCTGTCATTGTATTTCAAAGATGATATTTTAAGGTCTAAACAATCCCAACCCACATCTCACAATGGTTTGTTATTTTGGAAAAGGTCATATGTCGTATGCCCTGTATCTTATGTCTTTTAAAAACATCTACCAAAAGTTGTAAAATGATTACAGTTTATTGTATTTGTAATATTAATTTCACCATTTTTGCTCTTTGCACAGAATGAAAACGTCATGTTATTAAAATACAAAATGTGTGTAAAAGTGTTTTATAACAGATGTGTAGCCTACTAGTAGTACAGACGTTTTAAAACTTTCCTTGTAGTTTAATAATAAATGCACCAGTTATATATATATATCCAATAATACATTGTACTGTAGCACTCGATTATATACCATTATAACAGTACAATCCAAAACTTTTAATGTCATTCAATAATATACCATTCAATGTTATAATACCACCCATATCTCTTTAATGTTTATTGTTATTGTGTTATTTAACATCATTATAGTGACCTAAGGAGGACGCAATGCACAAACAAAACAATGAATATTTATTTACTTGTTTATTTGTTAATTGATTTTCTCTGGTTAGGTGAGTTTTTGTAAGATCAGACCCAACAGAAGTCTACAGAGGTAATACTGAGCGTTTATTGATCCGGCTGCTTTGAATGATGGGCGTGTAATAGTTCAGAGTCCATGAACTTTGGAAGATGTGACTTGGTTGTATGTTGATTGAATCATAATCAGTCCAGAGTATCTACAGAACACGCTGAGCTGCCTTTAAACTTCACTTCTCAGAGGAACCAATGCACAGAATGTATTATTCCGGTTTTCAGAAGTTTCTAAGTTAGTCAATATTTTAATATACTGTCTGTACTTTACTAGAGTAGCTAAATAAATCAGTTTTTCAGATGGATATTCGCCCTCTGATCAATGTTGTGCTCCTGTCTCTGAGCGCTCCAGTTATTCTCTACACGATCAACCATGTATCCTGGTTACAAGAGTAAGTTTTTCTCGTTTTATTACTTATTGCAATATTAAAGTTTGTAGTAATTCTCTTTAGATCATACGATCTTACATATAGACTGGAGATTTCGGTGTGCCTAAAGATGTGTTGATGATTTGAATTAAAAAATTGTACCAAAAGAGGGCAACCAACCTCTACTTTCTAAATTCATTGTGTAAAGATTCGTTCTGGTTACTCTGTTACACAAACCTGTGAAGATCTTTTTTTAAAATGATATTTATAATTACGAATAATGAAGATTGCAAACACAACTTGAAAACAGTGCCATGTAAAATGCAAAAAAAATGTACTTTTTATACAAAGTATGTATTTTTTGTAACTAACAAAAAGTGACATTTGACCTGGACATTATTTTGTGAGAATCACCCATAATCACTTTCTTGTTGTACAGTATAAAAGAGAATAAAACAGGTTGCCATGACAACAGATTTTAGATTATTCAAGATTTCAGATGTGCTAAAACTATATTCTTCTGTCATTCAGTCCACAGGTTATGTTGGCAATTGGCATTATAGTTCTTACAACTGTACTGCTCTTGGCAAAGTTTAGTGTGAGATGTGGCGCTGATCCTCTGTTCTATGGTAAGAGTGCACACCAACATTATTAAGACGCAACCGAACATTTTTAAGACTGATTTAGTTCAAATGAAACCATTTTCTTAAAGCTCATGCAAGTATTTCTCAGATGTTTCTTCTGGGATAAAGATCCCAGCCGTCTCACATGTGTGAGTGTCAAAAGAGATCTCAGTGATGTCTCAGTCTGGGCTCGTATTTGCATAAATATCATAAATATCTTGTATTATAAATGAAGGCATGAATGTCTGCAATTAAAAGTCAGAGATCTGATTAAGAACTTAATAGAGAAGCGTTTAAACCCATCTAAGTTAGTGCACACACGCTGAAGTAGTGAGTACTGATCACACGCAATGCAAACTGTGAACACACACCCAGAATTATAAAGTTAATGCCTTAATACTTTCATAACCTTTAACGCTAGTAAACTATGAAAGAGCAAAGAACCTCTGGGCAGTTATATTGACATTTCTAGAGTTGCGGGACCATCACTAAATCAGCATCTTCGATCAATAAGCGAGTGATCTCAGCTTCTCTAAAGTTTCTTCATTCTCTATTTGTCTTCCTGCCACTGCTAATGCGTGTTTGAAGCTCAGCTCCTGCCATGACTCTCCTCCAGCTGAGAGAAGATCTTTTCAATCTGGAATGAAAGAACTCGGGTCTCCAGGCCGTGTGATAGAAGTACCTTCCCCAGGATAACCATCAGCCATCATTATCCCTGCTGCTTGCAGGAGAAATCAATAGCTGTCAAAAAAAAGCATGAAAGTCAGACAGAGCAGAAAGATGGAGATGAGATCAGGGCTGTTTGGGTTGAGAGATGGATGAGATGAATGACATAAATGTGCTGATGTTCTCCATCTGTGTGTTGTAGTATTTGCTGTGTTTTCCTTCACCTCTGTGGTTGGCATTATCAATGCTTTGCAGCAGGATGGTTTCATCACAGGCCTCATGGACTTTTACATAAGCAAGGTCAGCACACACACAAAAGCTCTTTAGTTTTATGAAGGATACAGATACACTCATCTCGTGCTCTTACATCTCTTGAAGGTGGAACCGTACATGAGTAGCGCCCACTGCATCATGATGGGCTACTGGGATGGAGTTGTTCATTACACTCTGCTTCTCCTCATGGTCCACCAGATAAGCACAGGGTAAAACTGATTTTCTTTACTAAACCAACTCACTGCAATAGTTCAATGGAGTTTCATTGGCTTAACTAGTACTTAACCAGTACAAGTTTTCAATGAATCTGTGCTGAACTGAGTTTGAACAATGGCTGCTATATTATAAAACACAGTTTACATGAGATGTGAACATTTAAGCTGTGTTGATGCGTGACCTGCTGATCTTTGAAAGGAATGATTTGTGACAGATGTTGTGGGATTTGCTCTTTATACAGAAAGCCTTTCCGCAGTATGGCTCTCGTGTGGGCGGGATCTATGGTAGCCAATCAGATTGTCTTCATTCCAGGCATTATAGTAGGTAGGAAACTCAATTTTTGTTGCTCTAAATTAAAATCACACTCATCCTGATGTGCTTCTGTCAGGCACAACTTGTATGTTGATGTTGCTGTGTTTTTAGGGAAATATGGAAAAAACCTCCAGCCTGCTTTCTGGAGAAATGCCCCTTTCTTAGTTTTATCCATATGGGCGGCAGCCAAGCTTTTCAATAGGCCGAGAGAACTGTCAATCATTCCTGCTGACAAGGTGAGATGATTTTGTGAGAAGTTTGTGAGAATGTAAAACGTTCTGGATGGATTTGTCAACTGTACATTAAAATTCCAATCACAAGAAGCTCTGCTTTAAGACTGATGGTACTGTACTGATGTTGTCTCCAAATCCACTGATCAAAACCAAATTATTTATGTGACTTTAGGGAAACATACTGCCTCAGGGTCTCCACTGATGTGTAAACAATTCTTGAGCTTCAGAGTATTTTTAAGCACTGATCAGTCTGAGTGTTTGTAGGTGGAGGCCCAGCAGAAGAAAGGGCTGCTGTCTCGACCCATGGACCTTCTACTCACATTGGGTCTCATAGGATCTCTGATCTTCACTGTGTTCAGAGGGTTTGTGAGTATCTATCTCATCCATCTCTCCATCCCTCCACTCATCTCTCCATCTTTTCATCCATCATCCACTCACTTATGATTTGTCCCTCTGTCATTGTCTTTCACAGGTTGTTTTGGAATGCTCATTAGATTCATGTTTCTCCTACATCTACCAGTATGAGCCATACATGAAGGATAATGTTGGATTTCCTAAAGTAACGGTGAGTTCATTGAAATTGTTGACTGCAATCTAGTCCTCTTCTAGTCTACTAGTCCTGCAACCTAGTCTTGCAAAGCACATTCTTTTAAGTGTATAGACAGACAATATGATACTATATAACCACAACATCACAAAATTAATACCACAGACGCTTTGTAACTACAAAACCAGCCTCACTTCCCCTTCAGTTGGCAGATTGTTTTGTAACTATTTCAGATGCTTGTACATGTTTGTATTGTGTAATATAAACTACAGAACATACCATCAGGACACTTAACATGTATGTATGAACCATTACAGACTTTTTTGTAGTGCAAAGGTTTGTGGGTAATATCAGCCTATAAAGCTAATTATGTTGGATTATACATAAAACTGGAATATGCAGATACTGGAGTGATGAATATATATGACTGAACATTTTTGTTTCACATGCTTGTAGATGCTGGTCTTCCTGTTCTATGCTGTGCCGATCCTGACGGCGTGTGTTTATGGGCTGGTGACTCCAGGATGCACCTGGATGTTGGACTGGACACTGTTTCTTGCAGGAGCTGTAGCCCAGGTGAACATGCAAGAACATTGTTGCCACTTCACGAGCTCTTTAAATCCCAGTCTCCAATTATCTGCCAATTCAGTGCTGATCATGTGAATGAAATAGGTCATGTTCTTCTGATCTTTCCACAGGTCCAGTGGACTCACATCGGTGCTTCTGTTCACTCACGCACATCCTACACCTATCGGATCCCCAGAGACGAGTGGCGTCTGGTCGTCACCCTGAACCTGCTGTACGCGGCTGTGCCCGTTCTCCTCGCTGTTCGCTGCTACACAGATCAGACATTCTTTATGAAGAACGTTCCCCCGGGACAAGCCAACAATGACAAGAAGATAAAGTAGAACCTTCACTTGCAAGGACATGTAGAACATCCTCAAGGACAACAGAACTGATGAAGATTCCACAGGATCAGATCTTCAGTGGAGAGAGTCTGACCTGCAACTTCATTAGCAAATGTTTGCGATAGACAATATATCAGGGACATATTTTTACATTATTAATGGTTATTGGTTTCATTAAGTCAATACTGAAAGCAGCTGAGTTTTACCCTTTCAAACTGTAAACTGTAAATGTAACTCTTTTTTCCAGGTTACAAAAGTACTGAGCTATGATCAGTCTTTTCTACTGTACATTAAAATGTTTTAATGTCAGATCTGACTTAAGCATGTATTAAATCTGGAACCAGATTAGGATGAACTGTGAACATAAAACACATAACAGTATATATTTTAATATCAGCTCTATTATTGCTTATCGGACATGACATGAAAATACTTTTAGGTTATGAGTATCTCTGCTTATCTTTAATTTTTGTCTTTTATTCTTCTTTATTTAAGTCTGTAAGTGGTTGGTTTGTGTAAATGGGTGAAACCCTTCAAACTACTGATCTCTGATCTGCATTTATTGCTTATCACTTGGCCTGTAATGAGTCATTTAGTGAATTCTGAATAAATATGGACTCTGACACATATCCCAGTGATTACATCAGTCTGTGAGACATGAAGGCGTGTCCACTGAGGGTGGGTGTGTCCTATTGATGCCTTTCAAAGCAGTTTTATGCTACATCACAATAATTATTTTATTAGTTTACATTATTAATTTATTTATCTGTGTAGTTGAATCTCATGAAAACATGCTTAATGTTTTGCGTAATTAAACAGAAACATTTTTTTTGGATCGTTAAGAACTTTCACGTTGTTTCATGTTGTCATATTATTTGTTATAAAAAACAATGACACAATGCAAGAAACAATTGGATTTTCTTTAAACATGCTTTGTGAGGTTCAGCCAATTGATTTAAGACTTGTACTTTTATAATTCCATGTTGTATTGTGTTGTTGGAGAAAGAAACTTCAGCGTTTTTGTAATAATTGGAGGACCTTTCTGTGGTAGATGGTGTTTGTCAGAGGTGCTTTTGCTCTTTGCCTGCAGTGAACTTTCATATCTCCATGTCTTGTGAAATTCCCTGTTTATTATTCTTCCTGTTAGAGGCTCCAAAAGGAACGCTGGGGCACAGGTTCACTGGGGAGAGATATTTATAACATTGCAACACTGAGGTAAAAGATTACATTTACACGTATGTTTCATATGTCTAATCAAATCTCTGACCCTTGACTCTGCAGATGACATCACACACATCTGATTCCAGCGTCACTTCACTTGCCCTGCTGATCTTTCACCCGGACTGACAAATGATATGCAGTCTCGCAAAAACAGCCCTACAGATATACATCAATGTAAAACACTTCAGACAACATGAATGAGGATAACATAAAAACAGAATAAAACATGCATCTTGCTTTCACACTGCACAGTGTAAATAACTGCTCTGAACAATCCGGTTTATGTTCTTTTCTAAATATACAATGGATCATAAAATCAGGTCATGATTTGATTTCTGTAATGTTACTGCCATTTCAATTTATATAACCAGAAAAACTATTTATACGTGGAAGCGCTGGAACTGTTTCTGTGGCCTATTCATGAAAAATAGTCTTTAAAATTAATTGAAATGACCTGAATCTATTTACTGAGTTTGAACTTCTCAAGAGGTTGAGTGAGGTTGAGTGAGGTTGGGTGAGGTTGAGTGAGGTTGTGCTGTTTTTGAATCCAGCTCACACACGTTTTCTCACAGACAGACTCATTAGGATTTCAAAAGATGGAATGGCAGCTGTTTTCCGTGGAATTACAAAGAGCATGTATAACTATTGCTTTCAGAATCCAATGCTTTGATGTGGGTGGTAACCGTGGCAACGACGGAACGGCCAGCAGCTATTGGCAAGTGTAAATGCACTCGCTTGTTATACTGAAGAAGTGTTGAGTTTCCTGTATGTGCCTGTAAAAACCAATCTTCAGCACTGTTTGAAGATGTTTTCTTCCTCGTCCTCTTTATAAAATATCAGATTTTAGCATTGATTAGCTTATTTAAAGTCTATAGGCTTTGAATTGTGAAACAGTGAAGGGTTGAATCATATAAACGTACACTAAGATGACAAGATCCTGCATTCTTTATTATTCACGCTCGCTTTTCACACACCCTGTTTGCACAAGAGATGGACATGTGTTTTTTAAATGTATCTTAAAGACATCAGTTTTAATTCAATCAGTTTTATTGTTGGTTAAGTTTATTAAAGAAAAACAACACAGCAACAAACGTGAAGCCATACAAACATTAATGAATGACTGAGTTTTTCCTGTTCAGTAAGTTTAGCTCTCACTGAAGGGTCACATAGAAAAGCATCAGAGTGGACAACTGTGTTAAAAATGTTTCTGTTAGATGTTGTGAAATGTAAGTTCTGGTTAGTTACTCTTAAAAAGTTTTCCTACGTTTAATTTCAGCCCAAAACATGGAAATACACTGCAATCATAAAATGGTCCAGAAAAAAGGCTTCATTATCTTTTTGATATACATCATTAAAAAAGTATATATAGTAACAATAAGACTTTTAAACACCTGACAGAGTGACAGTGTTAGAACAACGTATGTGAACATGGTCATGCTAAGAAACTCTTGTGGACGCAAACAAACACTGAATTATAAGAAATAAATGAGGCAGAGAAATTCCAGCACACTATATACAACTGTGAGATGAAAGCGATTTGATGGATTATTAATGCGAGTCTTTCTTCATCTAACATCATGTTCACTAAAGAATATATGAAGGCTATAGGAATAAGCACACAGAACAAAGAGATTTTACAAACATTTACTCTTCAGAAGCAGAAAATCCACACTGTTGTGTTACTGCAAACATGTACCAGAGTGTGTGCGGTCGTGAACTAGTTAATGAGTGTCATCTCACATACATACAAAGTACACTCATATGCACACTCTTCCACAAAGCACACACACACGTTTGTACAGCTATCTTTGTGAGGACATTCATAGACACAATAGAATCTCTAGCCCCTTACCCCAACCTTAACCATCCCAACTAACTGCCAAACCCTAACCCCCACCCTAAACCTAACCTTTAACTAATACAAACCCTAACCCTTTAAAGGTGTGTCAGAAAGTGAGGACAGGCCAAAATGTCCTCACTTTACTCTCTTTGTGCTCTTTACTCCACTGGTACACACCAACTGGTCACACTGGTGCTTACACAGATAGATGTACAAGCAGACACACACACACACAAAAATAGGTGCATTAACAAATGCAGTAACATCCAATTACACACACCTTGACACTTACACACGCGAACACACACACACACACACAAGCAAACAAAATAGATGAATTGACACACTCACTCACTTACTCACTTACTCACTCACTCACATTCACACACTCACTCACACACTCACACACTCACTCACTCACTCACTCACTCACTCACACGGTGTTAAACGGAGGCGTCTAAAATCCTACAAATTCATCACACGAGCTCCTTCACACTCCAGCAGGGCTGCAGATGAATGAAGAAGCTCACAGAGGCAGAACCAGCACAAGTGTCATGTTTCAGACCGTTAATATTTTCAGCTCGAGAATCAGAGCCGAGAGCAAAGAATGAGACATATGCCTAAAAACAAACCTTCTGAATCCCCTAGAAAACAAAGCTTTACGTCTTTTCATTTTTTACAGTGTTATGAGCACATTGAATATATATCCCTAAACGTTACGCAACCCAAAACGATCTACAGCAAAACAAACAAAGTCACTGTAATCTACAGTTCTACTGTCCGCTTCAACTAATTAATACGACTATTCTAGAAAGATTAACAGCAAAAGAATCATATTCACAGCAGACCGGACATACAACCAACTGTATGAACTCACATACGCAAGTCACTCTACGTGTAAAAAACCTTGAACCCTCCGTGTGTTTAATTCTGAGGATGAATCTACAGACTGTTGTGATGCAAAAGCTGTTAGTAATCAAACATTCTTCTCACAAAGTATGAAAACAGCAGGTTAATGAAACTCAATCAATTTTAACAGCAGTGAAGAGAAAAATCACAGAGAGTTTTTGAGGGATATGAAAAGAAGGACATCAGGAGGAGAGATTAGAGGAGTGATTCAGTCCTTCAGGGCCTGTTTGTTTCTGATGTCACAGGGGTCAGAAAGGACGTCCCCTACTTTTAACTCCGCCCTTGTGGTTTAATCCCGCCCCCTGTGGCCGTGTCTCCGGTGTCTTCTGTGCTCGCGGCGGGATCTACGATGTTGCCGACGGTAACGGTGAGATCGCCGGGCTGGGAGCAGACAGGAAGACAGAAGGTGAGCTGAGCAACTGTTTTGTCAAATATGTCAAATAAACTTGAGGTAAACATTTTCTAAAGAACTACATAATAATAGATAATAATATAATAGATAAATTAACAGATAAGAATAAAAATAAATAATAGAGATTATGCTGCACATAACCACGGTAGAATTACTGTGGTACAATGGTGATATCATTTAATCTCATTGCTGCCTAAGACAAACAACCGAGACACTAAATTAAATGTATTATAAAACTGTATTAAAATGTGCTATCACAACGAACTGAAAGCAGTTTAAATATTATTCATTGTGTTGTGTGTTTGAGACTCACATTTGGTACAGATGATCTTGGGTCTTTCCCAGGTTCCGTTGGGTCGACAGCGGACGGTCGGTATGTGTCGCTGAAAGAAGCCATCGTCACACTGGTACCGCACCACGGTGTGGATGTCATAGTGAGATCTTCTGCGGCCCACCAGGTAAGCATTGTCCACCACTGGAGGTGTCCCACACATGACTGCCAAACACACACTCAATCAGTTCTTCTTAAACTCAACTTCATAAATGCAAGTTTTGTTTTCTTTGTTATGCTGGTTGAAAGTCTCTTCACATCATGATAGCAATCACTAAATAAAGAGGGCTAAATATATAATTATATACATATACCTGTATCTTCTGTAGAAAGCACAGGACCATAAAATGTTCATTCAATCATTGCATTTTATCTTTATTTCTAAGATTGTATTTGAGGAAGTGACATCATCAAACTCTTTGTGACCACATGGCTTAAACAGAAGTTTCCTTTACAATCTTTATCAGTGTTTCATTATGTTTACAATTATTGCTAAAATGTTTAAGTTTATATTCTTAAGATTATGGACTGTAAATAATAAAATATTTGTTAGCTAATATTAGAACCAAACCTATACCCCAAAACATCTGAAATATGTCTTCATCACTAGCTCTCTAATGTCTACAGTGGTTACAGTGGTGGCACAATGAACCTGAAGTATGAAAATATGATTTCTTAAATAAAATTATAAAAATCCTGACATTGTCTGGCACAAACCCAACTGTTTCCTGAGAATAATAATTTCCACAGACAGCAAGTCTGAAGCTCAGCTCTAAATCTGTTCTCTGGCATCACTGCTGAGAGACGCCACAAAGAAAGGCATCGTGGGAATTATAGTGCAGAGCTTGGGGCTTAAACTGACATTCTGAGATCTCCTCAATAGGGTTTAAAAACTCGCCCTAACAACTGAGAACTCCTTGTGTTGAAGATTCAAAGAGAGTTTTTCTGCCCTGGACGTTAAGACCCTGAGTGCTGAACTGAGAGCCAGAATCTCAGCAGTTTGGCTCTCGTTCATGCTAGCTGAGAGTCCGTCTGTAGAAATCACAGACATTCAAACACCAGCATCCAGTGAAACAGAACTTACATGTTAACTGTTGCCCTTTCAAAATGTTTTGACCTTAAATTCATTTAGTGATGAGAAATCATATTCACATATTGATGGACACACACACACACACACACACACACACGCAATAATGTGTGAGCAGGGTGATCAATAAGCACTTTAGGTGGAGAACATACTCCATTTAGATGTATGTGGCCTACTGGTTGGAGAGTTTGACTTATAACCCCAAGGTCATGGGTTCAATTCTCGAACAAGCAGGAAGCAACTGAGGTGCCCTTGAGCAAGGCACCTTTCCCCCAATTGCCCCACCAGGCACCATTTTGATGGGTAAAAGGACAAACAGGTCACCATACTTGCCCTGCATGTCACTTCCCTTCAGAAGACTCTTCTGAAGACGATTATGATAACAACATAAAGTTTGATTTGTATGTGACAGTTCTGTGTGCAGTAAACTCACCCGTTCCTTTCTTGCAGATGTAGGGCAGATTATAGTTACACGGCACATCGTTCCACTTGCCGTCCTCTCTGGAGATCATGACCGTGCAGTCCTCTCCACCCGCGAAGAAATTATCCGGCTGTTTTTCACGCCAGTTCTCATACACCTGCGAGAGAGAACCGTGTCACAGTTCAGGTGAACTCACGGTGTCTTGCACATTTTTATCAGAAGCAGCGTCCGGTGCTCTGAAGTGCATGAAGACTTAAGATCCAAATGTTTCTCAATGCTGAACAGATTCTAACTGAAGGTCTAACTGATGATAGGAGAACCGTGCTGATACTTCTGAAACATAACTAAGAACTATGAAAGAGCAACATGTGAGCAATACAATATTAAATCTGGGAAAAGGAAATGATATAATGATAAAAATTTTATGTGCAATTTCACCTCTATCTTCTAACAACAGATCAACATAGTCTTTATAGTTTACAGTGTTGGAAAACGGAAAGTGTTACTGATGATTCCTTCATTCCGTCAACATTCCGTCATGTTGGATTAATTATATGTTAAAAGTTACTCACAACATCCAATCCATCAGTCCACTGAAAATCATCTTCCACCGTACGATCATTCAGTCCAATCCAAACATTCTCATGACCCAATCCTGAGGAACCACAGAGAGACAATCATAACCCAAAAATCTTAATAATCACATCTTGATAACAGTGCAGTTCAAGTCCCTGCTTAACCCCACCCATCTGTACTTATTCTTGAAATCTGAAGTGTAAATGTACCAGGACCCAAAAGGAGGGTCTCAGCAGTGTGAGGGTCTCAGTGACTGACCGTTGAGGAAGTCCTGCTCCATTGAGGATGTGATGCTGGTCAGGTGACTGCTGTGCTCTCTGCAGTCCTTCTCCGAGTCTTCCCACGTGTGTCTGCGGGGAAACAGCCGATAGCAGTGGCCATGAAACTTCTTCCAGCCATGTTCACAACCCTCAGTGTCTACAAAGAAAAGAAGACACCACCGAAAGCTGTATTATCATGTTTGTATGCATTAATACATACACACGCTTCATCAAACCATGTAAACACCATGCTACATGAATTTCAGTACCATCTCATATATCAAAGTAATTTTAGCACCAAAATGTTGAATAAGTAGCAGAAGTGTTTCTTCTTAAGCATGAATCAGATCAACTCATTGGTGCTTAGCCAACAGTTTATTAAAAAACCTTCCCATAATCCATCTGTGCTAGCAACACTGCAGCTACATCACAGAGGATTAATCTTCATTGAAATTTAGAAAAACTGAAATATCTCCAGGCCACTGTACTGCTAGATGGGTTTAAAATCACAGTACAGCCAGACAACTAAAGCGAGGACTCAGAGTGTTTGTGAGTGTGTGTTTCCTGACTGTTCAGCTACATTAAAATTAAAGCCACTGAAGAGCAGTTATTAAAACAGCACACAGTTGTAATTAAGACCCCATCAGTGGGGGGCTGACGGAGGGGAGAGAGACTTCTGTCTGGTTTTGTGGTTGTCTCCTCAGTAGAGTCAAATCTAAACACAGCTAGTCTATCATTATCCCCAAAATAAACCTTAATGTGATGCAAAGAACTCTTGTATCACCCGGGTGGGGGATATTTTGTGGTCATGACCGTTCATTAATCTTTTAACTATGCTGCAACTTTAGATGTGGATCAGGCTCCTCCCTCAATGTCAGTCTGCGGGATTTTTATGCCTGTTTAGATGCAAATGTTGAGAGCAGTGACAGCATAGTGAAATCTCAGATCAACTGTGGAATGAATTAAATGTTCTTCACATCAGCTACAGAAGAAC
>JAZGTK010012304.1:0-15027 GCA_036877625.1 Ambastaia sidthimunki
TTGCTGGTAATTTAGGGGGAGTTTGAGCTCCCCTGATGATGTCATGAAAACGGGTGATGTTTGAAGGTGAGCAGTGTGTGGGGGCCTGTGGTCCATCAGAGAAGATGTTCTCGAAATAGACCAAAGAGGCTGACGTTAAGTGATCTTTCAAAAACACTACTTCCTGTGATAGATGAGCCAGTAACTTCCTGTTTATCTAACCCGGAAAGTTCCCTCTCATGTGCTCTTTCCTCTCAGCTCAGTGACTTGCAGCGAACTGAACTACAAAAGCTTTAAGCTGCACAGTTTTTGTGACATCATCTTTGTGACATTATCATATTTTGTCAGTAGCAGTTAACGGCTGCTTGTTTGCTGTATGTGGATTTATTACATATGCATTCTTTAGAAAGAAACCTGCATTCAAACTTGCAACAAATACAGACAGAACAGGGTCCATTGTTGCCACCTAAACATCTCAATTTTCTTTCCTCCCTTTCTCATATGCCCAGCTAACAGAAAACATTCTCAGAATGTTGGCTAATGTTATCTTAAAGTTCTCTCAGAAATGTTCTTGTTCAAAGTTGAATATTATTGGCCAACATTCTAAAAACATTGTTCCTAAATTGTTTGTAGAACGTTATAAAAATGTTACAGAATTTAAAAGGTTTGACTAATGTTGATTGTAATCAAGCGTTCATACAATGTCTAAAAAACTGATGACAAAGTCAAAGTATCAAAATAAACATTTTACTTAAATAACAGAAAGTGCAAATACTGTTTAATTTCACTTTGTGACCAATCTAAAGTCACAGCAAGACCTTTATCTTGATTTTAACATCAAACCTTTGTTATGCAGGAAGCTGTTGGGGTCCGACTGTTACCACTCAGGTCACCCACACAGCATGTGTGACATTTTCGTGTTATAAAAATACACTTGTTAAAATTCTTCAGCAACAGATATGACTTTCAGAAAGCGTGATGATCGCTGACTCTTGTGCCTCTTGTCTTAGTTTCTCTCTGCTTGTGTCGTTTGTTCATCCAGCTCGATCCAAGAGTGTTATGCCAGGAGAAGGAAGCCCTGGATCCACTCACACTGAATTTAGAAGATCGATGGAGAAACCTGTGAAGACAGGCTGGCTGAAGAAGCAGAGATCTTTCGTGAAGAACTGGCAGCTGCGTTTCTTCACGCTGAGAGGAAACATCCTCACGTATCATAAAGATGAGAAAGACAGTGCTGTCCAGGTAGGGCACAAAGCAACACGAGTGAACACAAGCTTTCTCATGCATGTGAATTGTGTGCATTTCTTTGACTCTTGCATATATGTTTGTGCCTGTATGTGGGATGTTAAAACAAATACTGTCGCCTAAAAGTGACCCATAGTGAAAGCTCTTCTGTTTTGCATTTTTCTGATCGAATAATGCATTTTCCATTCCAGATATTTAAGTAAGAAATGTCAAATATAACAATGTCATAATTTCTTAGTCTTTGGTATGTTAGTTCAGTTTATCTGATGAGTCTAAAACAGGGCAGAATTATGTCTGATTGCATTATAAGATTTCTTTAGCTCAACTTGGACCCACTGTACTGATATTGACATTAAAAGATCAGATGTTTATTTAAATTGTTGCTCAGTGTAGTTGACAGACAGTAATATAAACTCTCTTACTGTCTCATTGTAATCTCAGGGAACCATCTGTTTATTCTCATGCCAAGTAAATGAGCTGCCGTCAAATTCAGATGATAAATTTCTCTTTGAGATCGTCCCAGGTGAGTCTTTGTTTTTACATCATACTGAATATTTCACAGGCCTGTGGTTCACACTAGCTGAATGTTTGTATTGTTGACTGAGATCTCAACATCTAGAGTAGTAATGCAGAGTTTTTACATACATTTCTGTTTAAAAGTCCTATTGTATACACAGCTAACACGGAACATTCTCAGAACGTTGGCTAATGTTTTATAAAAGTTCTCTCAAAGTTGGCAAAAACATTTTTGCAGTAACATAAGTAGGATGTTTTGTAACATTACAGATCATATATATCAAAAACATTATTCTAAGTTCTTACTGGAACGTTTTAAAAACAATGTTAAACAATGTCTGAATAGCATTCAAACAGCATTATAACCATCCAATAACGTTAATACAATGTCTAAAAAACTGTACCTTTTGAACATTCCCAGAACTTTCAAAATAACATTTTTAGTGTTTTTGTTACTTAATGGAAACATTAGGGGAATGTTCTTACAACCTAAATAAAGTCAGTTGTCTGTCTGAAGCTGCACGCAGCAGTACCGATCGGGAGCGAGATGTTTATGTTCTCATGGCAACCAGTCAGAGTGAGATGGAGGAGTGGGTTCGCTGCATCCGCAAGGTCATTGGTTTACGATCCAGTGGAGGTACTGAGCAGTTGCCAGTATGCAAACATCACAGAACTGTTTTGTACAGATTTAGGCTGTGGCTGTTCATTTCTTAAAGCTGTAATCCGTAACTTCTAAAAAAAAAAAATCAGTTATTGATCAAGTATATAACAGATCAGTATTCAACACCATCTCCTCATCTTACCCTGATTTACAACAGTAAGATTATTATACTGGTTTATCATTTGAGCTGTCGGGTCGGATTTCCAGAGAAATGTCTGTTTGGTTTATTTTGACTTCAACATAATGAAAAGTACGTAAAGTGACCTGCAATTTCATGTTTCAAATGAAGATGGCGATAGAGAGAAAAGTTACAGATTGCAGCTTTAATGTGGGATTTCTAAGCTTTATATTCACAAGATTGACTCCATAAATATTTTTATGAAGCTCATAATTATTTGACTAATAATACTTAATGTATCGGCTGTAACTTTCTTTTTCAAAGTGTTTGGAAAGAGTCTTCCAGACATCATAGAGTATGAGAAGAAGTTTGGACCACGTCTGGTTCCCATCCTTGTGGAGAAGTGTGCAGAATTTATCAGAGAACATGGTCTAAATGAAGAGGGAATCTTTCGCTTACCAGGTCAAGATAACCAGGTGAAGCAGTTTCGAGAGGCCTTTGATGCCGGAGAGAGACCCTCCTTCCCCAGGTAACTTTACACCTGTGTAGTTCTGGTACTGGGCAGACATGGTACCATGTGTTACCATGGAAAATGTCCAAAAACATGGTATTACCATAGTACAGTACCCCCCCAAAATATTTTTTTTCAGAGATAATCACAAAGTAATCTGTTCTTATTTAATATGTGACTTACTGTGTGATTGCTTCAATAAATAAGTGACCAATAATCAAGACATCAGATAAACAGTTTGATATTTTTACACTGACAGCTGTTGGGTTTCAAGCCTCTATTTTTGCGGTATACACGCGAGAACAGGTTCTGTGTGATAACCACAATGCGCATCACCATTTATGGTGAAACACAGAGCTGTTAAAGGTTAAAGGGGTTGACCTAGAACTTAGAGAGAAAAAGAGAGAGAGAGAGAAACATACACAATATTTCAGAGGAACCTGAGATGATCTGTGGCTAAGCCACATCCTGTCCTGACTGCAAACACTGATGCACATTTGAGTGTGTGACATATTCAAACACTACAGCTCTTACTGACAGATGAAGAAACTGTTTGTGCGTCTGTCTGCAGTGACACTGATGTCCACACGGTGGCGTCTTTACTCAAGCTGTATCTCAGGGAACTTCCAGAGCCGGTCGTGCCGTGGATCCAGTACCAGGATTTTCTTGACAGCACCGTGACGCTAGATGCAGCCACAGCCGCAGTGAGAACAGACGCACCTACAAACACATTGTGTCAGATGAGCTCTGACTTCCTGTTCATCACAATCTGATCTGACACAGGGCAACAAGAAACTGGAGAAACAGGTCCACCTGCTGCCAAAAGTCAACTACAACCTCCTGAGTTACATCTGCAGGTATCAGTCACACACTCACAGGGAATGTTCTCAGAACGTTCTCTCAAAGTTCTCAAAAATGTTCTTTAGTACAACCTTTTTAACATTATATGTATGTATCGAAACGTTATTCATAAGTAGTCAGTGGAACGTTTTAAAAAGTTAGAGAAATGTTTGTAAAACGTTCTTGTAATCAAGCAATAGAACATATAAAAACAGCATTTTTTTTTTGTTACTTAATGGAAATTTTAGAGAAACGTTCTTACAACCTACAATTGTTAGCTGGGACATCAGATAAACAAGCAGTGGATTACTGACATTGTCACGCATGTTTGTTATTCCAGATTCCTTTTCGAGGTCCAGAGGAACTCAAAGGTGAATAAAATGAGTGTTGAGAATCTGGCCACAGTGATGGGAGTGAATCTGTTCAAACCTCAGGTGGAAAATGCCATCAGTATGATGAAGGGTCAGCTCTTCTGCTATTTCAGTCAATTCAAGTGACCATAAATACATTTAAATATACTTGCATTTCTGTAAACATATGTTTTAGGGCTGTCACTGTACCGGACTGTCTATTGTCACAGTATTTGTTGATATTTTAAGAAGATTATGTTCAGCATGATTGGATCTTGTGTGTTCCTCACACAGGAACTCCCATGATACAGAAGGTTATGACAGTGATGATCCGACACCATGAGCTGCTCTTTCCAGCCTCCAAAGACCTGCAGCCGTCTCACCTTCCCAGCAAAAAACACAAGAGTAAGAAGAGATGTAACCCTCGCAGTTTTGTGGGCTGGGAATCTGCTGAGGTACAAACCACATCATCCATTGAACACAAAACAGTCAACGCATTCATTCAGTTTTGTAACTTGTGTCAGGAAAAAACAATGTGTTATTGTTCATTTTTTTCAATCATGATAAACAATTGTATGACATATATAATGTTAAAAAGAGTTCTACAACCGTTACTATGGTTACTCCTAAAGTTTTTGTTCTCTAAAAGTTCTCCCAAAGTTCTCTCAATGTTCTGAGAACATTCCCTGTTAGTTGGGCGAGCCAATGGCTGCTGAAATCAGTTGATATAATGTGCAGAGTTGTGTCTGTTTGAAGATCAGGTTGAATGTGGTTTGATGAGCTGCTTCTGAGCTTTCACACCTCTGTTAACTGATCACAATCTCTCTTCTCAGTGTGAGATGTCTTCTCTCTCTGAGGAGGAGGAGGAAGTGGACACACCTGAGGATGAGAGCAGAGACGGATGGCCATCAGAGATGGTGTTAGATGATGCACCTCCATCTCCTTCCTCTGTGTTTTCACCCGTTGCAGACACATGGAACACTAGCCCCAGAAAGCGGACGCAGACTCTACCCAGCCTGGGCTGTCCCACCACGGGTAAGACGGGCAGAGAACCAGGCTGGGAACGCTGGAGCAGGTTTCAAGAGACCTTTGACGAGAGCGATGAAAAGACGCTCTCGGAGGACATCTTTAAAATCCTCGACCTCCAGAAAGTGTCACTGTTTTCAGGAGGGCAGAAAAGTGAAAATGGCAAAGCGCAAACAGATACTGATGGTGTAGACAAACAGGCAGATGTTTCTAAAGCACAGGTTCAGAACACAGGCCTCTTGAGTGTGTCAACTCTGGGACGGGACAAGCCAGCATCTTCAAATGGTGGAACTGCTGTACAGCAAAGTAACGCAGGACAACCAGAAAACACAGACACAGCACACATCAAAAGGTTTGGACATAAATGAGCTCTGTTGGTTTTTTAATTTCAATAGTCCATTTCAGACATTGTACTAACCAAGTAACTTTGCAACTACATGTCAACAAACTGTTGTTAGAGTATAAGTAGAGTGTTAATGTAGGTTACGGTTAGTGTTATGACTAGTAGAATAAGTTTACATACTTGCAAAGTTACTTATAGGCAGTGAACTGTTAGGGGATCATCACAATAAAGTTAGCAGATATTAAGCAGACACTACTAATATTATACTAATGCAAGTAGCTGCAAAGTTACGTAGTTAGTTGAATGTCTAAAGTGAATTATCAAAATGAAGTGTTGCAGATTTGTGATGGTACTATATTAATTAAATACATGGATTATGGTTTGGAAACAGTTGAAGCGCTGTGGTGGTCACAGAGCAGCACTCTCTGGGTAGCCACCATTTCCTGTACGATTCTAGCTAGTTCATTTTATTCTATTACTTGTTGTTATATGTTATTATTTTCTTTTTCACAAAATAAACCCTAATTTCTACGTCAATCATAACAGTGTTGCGGTAATGATCGCCTGACCGTAAAGAGCCGAGAAGTAAATTCAGATTTAAAATTTTTATAATGACTATTTTTATATAATAAACATTTGAACGTTTTATTTAGTACCAGTAAAGGAAATGATATTAGCAGCATTTCAAATCTTTTTTTGACGGTAATCACTGACTTGATTTGTGTGTGTGTATAAACGTTCAGTCTCCAGCAGAAGAACAGAGAGCTGAAGGTTACAGTGGAAGAGCTGCAGGCTGCATTAGACGCAGAGCGACGCCGCAGAGCTGCATTAGAGATGCTACTGCAGAATGCAGAGCGCAGCCGGGACGAAGCGCTCACACACAATGAGCAGCTGAACAGAGACATTCAGCAGTTCCTCAGCAGACCCAACGCTGGACCTTCATAGTGCCTTCAGGAAAACACGGATCCAGACTCTATCCTGCCTAGATCTTCACAGGATCTGTGAGAATAATGTGGACACTGAATCCCACCCATAAGGTCCGTCTCATAGCTTCTGTGCGTGATCTGATACGGTAACAGTATGTGACAGATTTGCTGTAGTTACTCAGTTTCACGTTCAGATTGAAGTGGAACAAAACGGGAACTTTGTAAAGTGCAGTATTGGATTGGGAACTTAAATGGTTTAAAAATAGTATTTAATTATTGTCTGCCAATTTGATTGGTGGATCTCCAAAAATAATGATCAACAAATAACCAAACAAACTATGCCTGCGTGTCCACTGGCATAAGAAAGCAGACTAATGTCTTACTGTGGTTAAAATAGTCAACTTTTATTACAATTATAGAAATGTGTAACAATATGATTTAATTTATCCATAGATGCGATCGATAGAGTTTCAAACTGTTGTGATAGAATTCATTTCTTCACATAGATTGGCTGCCCAGCGTTTTTAAATTTAATTTATTTGTAGTAAAATAACTTTGAAATCATTTTGCAAAATTTGAACCGTCATAAAATGGGAAATTTGTTGGTCATGCACTCGGCACCAGTGGGCTTGTTAGATAATTATTGACACTTTCTCAGGGCTCGTATATAATGCTGGATTCTTAATGATATTTAAACTGTGACAAAAATGTAACTATTAATGAAGAATTTATAACAAACTGTTGTGAGGTTAAATGTCTCATTATTTCTGGCTTCTTGAGATGCTTATAGGCCTGATCAGAGTTTGTGAACAGTTTGGCCTAAAGGACAAAAAGCACAACATCTGAATGACTGTCAGTAAATAAACAGAGTTTATCTGTTTTGTCTTTCCTGCACCTTCACGTTTGCTGCCTGGTTGAAGTCAGAGGAGATAAAATGTGACAGAGTGTGAGAGAGAAATGAGAGGAATGCCTGCAAATCAAAACAGAATGAAGCACTGAGTGTGTGTCTGTCTGTGTGTGTGCGTGTGTGTGCGTGAATGTAAATAAAAAGTCACTATGCATTACGTAAGGAGAGAAGAACAGATAACATTAAGTCTGTCAGCTGTCATAATACTGATTAAATGGAAGAAAAGGAATTTCCTATTTCCGACCAGGCTGGTTTATTCAGAAGATTTGCTACTTAAAATAAACAAATAGCTGAATATGTGAATACATGATGGAAGTGACAAAGCAAACTGGGAACATTTTCAGATTGTTGGCTAACATTCTCTTAAAGTTCTAACTAATTTATGTATATCGTGTATCAAAAAAAGTTATTCTTAACTAGTTAACAGAACATAATAACAACTTACAGAATTAAAACATGTTTAAAAAAACTTTTATAACCAAGCAATAGCGTTAATACATCATTTAAAAAACTGGATGTTTTGAACAGTCCTAGAACCTAAAAAATAACATTTTTTTACGTTTTTGTTACAAGTGAAAATGTTCGGTAAACGTTCTTACAGCTTAAATGGTTAGCTGGGGATTTGCGTGGCGGGGGATGGATTTCCATGTTTCTCCTGTATGCTCACATTGAGCCTCCGGCATCTCAGCCATTTAAAAGATAAACAAAGCAGTAATCAAGTGTATCTCATACGTACAGGAAGGATTATCTTAAGAGGAAGAGAGTGAGCGAGACAATATGCAACACGCCATGTGACTGACTTCAGTGGTTAGTGGGTCAACATTTATCTGTTGGACTGTTTTATATTTAAATGTAATTGTTATTTTATCACCGTATGGAAAAAGTAAATGAGTAAAACCTTCTATCAGTGTTTGTTGTTGTGCCATTTTTAAAGAAGATTGTGTCTAATTTTAACATTTTCACCACACGTGAAAAATTCAGCTCACAAGTTTTGAATGTTATGAGAAAATAATGTCATTGTTTTTCCCTTCTGTCTGAACATAAGCTCTCTAGAATACGGTCCAATCAGGAGGCACTAAAGTACTGAAGGGCGGAGATGTGTGAGTGTATGAAGCCGCTTTATTGGACACTTGACCTCCTGTGACTCTGGAGAGCTTTTCTATTGGTTGCAGAGTTCTGTCAGCCACTCAGAACGGATGATAAGCTTTTCCTGCACTTCTGAATGAGCCGTTTGTGGCCTGTGATCGATTGTGTGTGTGTGATCACCCAGCTAACAATTTCAGGTTGTAAGAACGTTACAAACAAAAACGTTAAAATGTTTTTTTCAATGTTGTAGGAATTTTCAGAACATTCCGTTTTTTAGACATTGTATTAACAGTATTGCTTGGTTATATAAAGGCTTATTCAAGCATTAATTAATATTAATTCTGTAATGTTTTTCAAATGTTCCGCTAACTACTTAAGCATAACGTTCTGGTAATATGATATGATATATCTGTTCTTCTAAACTGTTCTACCAAATTTACTGCAAAAACGATTTTGATAAGTTGGAGAGAATTTTTAGAGAATGTTAACCAACGTTCTGAGAACGTTCTCTGTTATAATGCTTTGCTCCAGCAGTCAGTGGAAATACAAACAAAATCTACAATTATGGAATCCTTAGTAAGCAATAGAAAACGTTAGTCACTTTACAATTTGAATCCTTTTTCCAATTTTTCCCAAATGCAAATGAGCTACTTTTAAGTACTTGAAGCCATTGCATCATAACTGATGCTCGTCTCATGCTTACAAACCACTCTGAGATGCACACAGATTTTCAGATAGCAGCGTTGCAATGCAAACGTTCAGTTTCCACTTTCAGTCAATCCTGCAAACTCTCACACCCCATTTCATTTCAATTTCCGTCGTCACAGATATTTATCCACTCTTGTTCAAAGATACGGAGCGCTTCAGACGTTTGTCAAAGAGAAATGGTCAGTGGACTTAAGTCCCAACATTCAAAGCAAATCATAAGAAAAACAAATAAACACTAGGCCCAAAATCTGCCCTGGCTCACCCACCCAAACAAACAAACACCCTAACAAGGAAGGAGCTTCTGCACGTATCAGAGATGTGTTTACAAAGTCCTCATTAAGGAAGAGAACTAGATAAGGATGCACACGCACACACACACACACACGCTCTCTGGGACTCTATGAACACCAAAAACGCAGAGCTTTTTAGTTTGTAGATAAGGGACAGAGAGAGAAAGTGGAGAGAGAGAGAGAGAGAGAGAGAGAGAGAAAGAGAGAGAGGAAAAAACATTTGAAAAGAGATGCCACAGAGGGACATCTCCTTCACGTAGTGAAACCACCCTCAAGACAAAACATTTCAAACATCAAAAGGTGAGAAGAAGCAGAAAGACTCAGAGTTCAAGATTACAGGAACTTTAGAGGGACAGCGCAGGAACCTTCACACAGTTCTACATTCCTACACTGGAGTGACTGCTGACCCTAAACAAGTGCTCAGCTCTTTAAAGCTTAAAATACAATTTAAAGCATTTGTCATTGGATCTAATTATTCAGATAAACTGTCTGTGAAGTTCCTACCACATCAAACTGCACCTAAATCTAATCCATTTTTATCTCACATCATGTCTGGAAGCAAAGCTCATGATTTCAGGATTACGAGGTCGTCCGCACAATCAGTTTTGTTGGTCTTCTTTCTGTTGTTTTGGGGGTCTTTCTTTGTACGCAGTAGCCCTATCAGCTCACCGGAGACACTCCGCACTGCTCCAGGACTGGACGACGGGAACGGAGGCGTTCTGGATCCCTCACTCCTGGAGCAGGACAGTGAGGCGGACACGCAAAGCTTGCTGGAGACCCTGAAGGGGCAGTTTCTACGCACCTTTAACTTGTCAGGTGTCACCCCACCTGCGCAGACAGGGACCACCCGAGTAGAGCCCCCTGAGTACATGCTGGAGCTCTACAACCGCTTTGCCAATGACAGAACGTCCATGCCGTCTGCAAACATCGTACGCAGCTTTAAAAATGAAGGTAATTACGTTTTAATTGTAAAATTGAGGTTTACAATAGAACCATTTACAGTTTAATTGTAAATCTTACTGTTTATATTGTAGATTTTATTTTGTAAAAAGCAATGATAGCAATGTGTTGTTGTTGCAATTTTATTATGTGGGTGAGAAAATACTCTAACAAATATATGTTGTAATATTTCAAGTTTAAATAGTTTGAATAATACATTTACACAATTATCATGCAGAAACATTTGGGGAAAATTGGAAATACAGATTAACAATATTGCCCTATTGTTTTCTTTTTGTGTGTGCTTTAAAAAAATAAGACGTCTTTATAAAATTAACAAGCACATATAAAAAGTAAATAACACACATAAAAAGTAAATGTTTGAGCTCAGTTTTACCCAATTTCACCAGACTTTTATTCCAGCTAAGTGAGAAATAGATCCTGCATGTAAGGAGGAAAATATGTTTTAATATCATTAGATATATTTCTTAGCACAAATATTTTCATTTGAAAACATTTTTTGTGTGTTTTTTATAGACTCCTCCCCATGCAGCGTGGGACCCGGTGGAGTGAGACAACACCCACTTGTTTTCAACGTGTCCATCCCGCACCACGAGAGGGTCACCGCAGCGGAGCTCCGACTCTACACCCTGGTCCAGACAGACCGCCACAAATACGCTGGTGTTGACAGAAAAGTGACGATATATGAGGTGAAACAGCGTGAATCAAACAACAGTCGTCAAGTAAGAGGAGCTGATACTGAAGGAGGAGAACCAGACATGCAGGACACAGATCTGGTGGAGTTAGCGTCCCGACAGGTTTATGGCACAGACAACGGCTGGGAATCCTTTGACATGACTGCTGCGGTGCACAACTGGCGCTCTGATTCAGACTACGGCACCACCCACAGGCTGGAGGTCCACATAGCAAGTCTGAATTTTGAGGGTGCTGTTGATTCTGAAGGTGAGAGTGAGGACAACGCCATTGGAGGGGACATGGACATTGACACCAGCTCGGAGGACAGGCACAAACCTTTAATGATTGTCTTCTCAGATGACCAGAGTGGAGACCACCGTGGAGACAAGCGAGAGCTGAATGAGCTGATTCAGCATGAGGCCGCTGGGCGTGGCCTTCAGGAGAACCTTGGGCTGGAGCTGACCGGTCTCTGGGAGGATATGGGAATTATGGGACAGAAAGATGAGGATGAGGAAGAGGAGCAGAGCGAGGAAGCTCTCCTACAGATGCGCTCCAACCTCATCTACGACACGGCATCCAGAATCCGCCGCAATGCCAAAGGCAACCTGTGTAAGAAGAACCCTCTCTATGTGGACTTTAAAGAAATTGGTTGGGACAGCTGGATTTTGGCTCCTGCTGGTTATGAAGCGTTTGAGTGTGCAGGGATGTGCACTTACCCTTTAACCAAACATGTTACGCCTACAAAACACGCCATCGTGCAAACTCTGGTCAACCTGAAAAGTCCACAGAAAGTCTCCAGGGCTTGTTGTGTTCCCACTAAACTAGACCCCATCTCTCTGCTCTACCTAGATGATGCAGGTGTGGTTACATACCAGTATAAATATGAAGGCATGGTGGTAGCAGAGTGTGGATGCAGATAGTATTTAATGAAAACGGGGAAAATGGGGTGAAGCTGGACCAAAGCTTAGAAATTGGATTGAAAGGAGATAAAAGACATTAATTGTCTTCGTAACTGCAGCCTACATAACAAGTCTCTTTCAAACAGTGGTGGATGAGCTCTTACTCCCAACCTTAAAGCCCCAACAGGAGTCACAAAATCTATTGGCTGAAGAGCCTGTATTTGAGTCAAAGTTACACAAAGGTGTTGCAGCAGAGGACCTAATTGGAACCACGTGACATGGGGCACAATGCAAGCTTTAGTGGGAATAAAGGATTGGGTGGAACATAAGACAGTAAATTATTCACTGACACGCCTCAAGATCAGCCAGGATAAATAGGCTGTTCTTATCAGTAAAGACTGAAGTTGAAGTCAGAGATTATATCAACTCAGACTCGTTACATACTTGGGCCATAGCGTTTGCGTCAGCAAAGCTCTCACTAAGTGGGTGTTTCACAGAGATGGCAGCTCAGAGAAGAACGATTGTGAACTCAAGCACCACGGGGTCAATACGGTGACCCCACCAGAGACAAGAAGCCTGTGAAACTGCCCGTTTCCAGTTTCCACAAAGCTCAGTATCGTATCTTTCTGACACTGCAGAGTCAATACACAGCTTCCTGCCTAACAGAATGCATTTGATATGAACTGTCCAAGTTAAAGTGAAATAGTTAACAGAAGAATCTTGTAAAGAGAAGGAAGGGGTAAAACAGACCAGAACGAACTGGTTTGGACTTCCAGTTCTGTCAGAGAACATCTACTGTAATGGTTTTCATAGTTAGCAGTTCACAGTTCATTTGGGTGTAGTGTAAACAGGCAATCAGCAGTTCCAAACTGCATTAAAAGTGGGAGGACAGTTTTATGTTATATCAAATTCTAACCCCAGTCCCAGAAATGATGCTTTACTGACAGCCCCTTTGCTCTCGGAGTCTTCCTCAGAAACTTTCTGGAAAAGAACTCTTGTGGGACTTTTATCACCATTAGGGTCAAAGGATGAATGGAAACTCTCACAAGGTCATTCCCACCCACAGATAAACTCCACAAGACTTTAGTCAACATGTCTGATAATGTGTTGGGATTCGTCTCATGCCTGACACATACTTCACATTACTGCCTTTACATAACTGACATCAACATGATTATCAGACTCTGTGTTGTTGAAATACAGTTTGTGTTCTGCTGCTTGGATTTAATATGAAGCTTATTTATTGATTAATTTATTATTTACATGAGTTTGTATAACATTACCCAGACACAGAGTACGCAACGATTCTGTTCGTGAAGACGACGAGTATAAAAATGTATGTTAAACTTTTCAATAATTTATCTTTTACCTTTCTAATAATTTATCTTTTTGTATGTGTTGTACAGAACTCAGCAATGTCTAAAATTGTTTATCAATCACTTCTTGTTAGTATCTGTATTTATCTTTTAATAGTTTGTTGATCTAGTCCCTTGAACCCAGACACTCCAAAATAGATGGAGTCACGGTCAGTCCAGAGCTTGCTGTTTAGACTTTGGGTTTGGGAGCGATTCGCTAATGTAACTTCCCATTGAAGACCAGCGGCTCAAAGGCCTGTAGTTTACACACGTCAAAGATCCACGTCCATGGGAAGCTGACTGGAATCTAATGACCACACGGACTCATGTGGTCTGTGGCTTGAGGGTCTGCAGATGTGTTTATTTCTTTTTATAGATGGGGGCTTTAAACAAATGCTTTGTTCACAGTGTAGTTAAGATGTGAAATAAGCTTTGGTAATTAGCGACTGCTTGTTTGCATTTGTAAAAACGATGTATTTTGCCATGTACAATTGCACATGGAAGGTGTAAATAAAATTAATAATATAAAGAAACTGTGTATCCAAAAAGCTATTTAATGCCAATTTTAACATTAACATTAAAGTTTTAAATATAGAACTTTTAAAATGTTATCTTAATGTTTGTCATTTACACCCCGTGACATTTTGGTTAAAAACATTTATTGAGCAAGTACATAAAAGATCAGTTTTTAAAACTCGTCTTACCACGATTCACAATGATAATCTTATATTAATGATTTAAAATCTGAGCTGTTGATCTTTCAACATACATGATGTAAATTAACCTGCAATTTTATGTTTAAAACAGAGATGGTGATAGAGGGAAAACAGTTACAGATTTAAAAAAAAATGTATATTTATAATTTAGAGATGCATTTTTAAATGCGTGGTAATTTTGTTGAAAAAGACAATAATAATTCATATCAGGACTTCCTCTTCACCAGCTTTTGTTTCCAGTGTGATCTCTGATCATCTTGTTTGGATGCTGTTACTGTGTGAGTGGAAACTGGGCTGGTTATTGTATCTAATCTCCTCAAGTATCGTGACAGGAGACTGAAGAGTGGAAAACAGTGTCAAATCTCCAGCATGTTTGTTGGGCTTGAATGATGTGACAGTTCAGGACCTCCACAAGCATTTGACCCAATTCATCCAATTAACAAACTATTTACAAAGCGTTTGTGTCTGGATCTTCTCATATATCTCCAGTATCAGTTTACTGTGTTGAGAGAGGAAGTTATTAGTGAGTGTATATGTGTGTACAGTGCGTTTATTTATCACAGAACAGTATGAATGGATCAGTGATCAGTTTGAGCGCAGATAACCAAACAGGTAAGTTAACAGGTTTGTCTCTGTTCTTGTGAGAAACACACTTCACCTGATATTTCACTTACCCTTGCAAACAGTGCATAACCAGTCACCAAAATAACTCAGTTAAACAACCACGTACACTTTAACATAAGCTGTTATTAACACATGTAAGCATAACAATTGAGTTAAGTGTATGTAAACTGGTTAATGGAGTTCATGTTTACTCAGTAGTTCACTCAGTGTGTTCATGATTACAACAAAGGTGACGTTATATTTGTGTTTGTACGTTTGATAATGTTGTTTATCTGTTATTATATTGCAGGAT
>JAZGTK010012305.1:0-15027 GCA_036877625.1 Ambastaia sidthimunki
AGATCACATTTATGCATTTATGTGACAAATTTTACACTCATCAAAATGTCATTCATCCTTAAAGGGATAGTTCACCTAAATTTTTTTTTATCATTTACTCAGTCTTATGTCATTCTAATGTCTATGATGTTTTCTTCTTCTGTGGAATATGAAAGAAGATATTTTGAGAAATGTCTCTGTGTTTTTGGGTCCATGCAATGGAAGTTGTCATTGTTGTTTGGTTACCAACACACTTTAAAATATCTTCTTTTGTAAAGCAAAAAAGTCACACAGGTTTGGAATGACATGAGGGTGAGTAAATGATTGAAGAATGTTCATTTTTGAGTGAAATGTCCCTTTAAATGCCGTTTATTATTTTACATCCCAAAACTCGTCAACTAGTCCTACAAACCCTTGAGGAATCCTATACTGTGAGAGGCTGATTGGAATCAATAACCAGAAATAGCAAAACCACTCGTCTGTTAGCTGTAAATTAATGTGCAGTGATCATATTCTGTGTTGATTTGAACGCATATGATGAGTTATCAAACACAAAATACTATTTGGATTATATTTTGGTCTTTAATTGGATGGATTAAAGAAGCAATTAGCTCAAGTCAAGAATGTTTTCTCTTTATTGTCAAATCTTCCTACCATAATGGATAAGGGAAAAAATATATGTCTCTAATATGCTTTGATTTTTTTCCCCATTTACTGTGGGTTAAAATATAATATTATTTATTTATATGCACTTCAGTCTCTTTTGATCTTGGATTTCTTGTTGTGTACTTGCAAGTGAATGTCAATGAAAATAGTTTTGTATTATTAGACTTAAAGCAGCTATAATGATACAGGACCTCCATCTACTGAAGACCATTTGTAGACAACGCTTATAATAAATCCATACATACATAAAAACCATACTACTATAAATGAAAGTATTAAGTTTACAGTAGAAAAGGTGAAAAATACTTTATTATGCTGAATATGAGATATGGCATAATTTTTATGGCATCAAGTCTCTCAAAGCTCTTTTTTTACTGCATAAAGTCTGTACATTACAAAACAGGGTAAAACTTACTGAATATTTTTTCTCATAAAACAAAGATAATGTGACTGAAATACTATGGGAAGGTCTATTTTAAGTATAGAATGAAAGATGTGTTATGAGGTTATAAACTCGGAGTGGAGGTTAAACAATGTGTTCTCGCATATACAAACATTCAGAGTTGAATGATGTGTTTAATGCAAACTTGTAAAGTTGTGGGCCCCCTATTGGCGCTCCAGTCAAATGCCTCTATACTGTAGTCTTAGTTTGCGGTACTCTAAACAGAGAAAGACAGAGACAGGCAAACTTTGTTAAGGGCATATGTTTACTGAGGGAAGTACACTTTGAAATGGGTCAATGGGCAGCTGAACAGTAGTATGTCATAGTCATAGTATGTCATGACAGGGACGCAAGATGTGGTTGCATTAACCAAGACAATCATTCTGTCTTAAAATCAACCAGTGGCCCATTTGTCATGATACTCTGCAGGCCAACTTTAGTTAACCTGACTCAACCTCTGTTGATTACTGTTTTGAGAACTGTTCTTTTTGTCTTTCATCCTGTTCTTGAGTTTTGTCTTACATTCTTTACAATATACATTCAAAATACATTCTTTCTAAAAAATCTTCTTATAAGTGTTGGTGAATTATTGAATTGTCCTGCATGCATGTCTATTTATTTTCTATTTTTTTGTTTTTTATATTGGTGAAGGCTTAACGTTTGTACATGGAAAAACTTTTTGCTCCAGTAATCATTAACACTCTATCCCAGCTTAAATGTGACTAATTCTTTGTGCTTTGACTACAAAAGAATAGTAAATCTTCCCTACATGTTTATGAACTACTCGAGCATTGTGGCGACCCCTCTATTTATTTAATACAATTGTGCAATGAACAGAGGAAAAAATAAACAGACTGACTAAACATACGAGTCGTCGTCTTTTTGCAAGTAAAAACTCTCTGTACGGACACAAAAGGGGGACGTTTTCACCGCCGGAAAGTAAATTCTTTTGAAGTGGAACTAATCATCTAAGGAATGGTTCTCGTTGTCCTAACAACGCAGCTGAATTGGAATGAGCCTCCCTTTTTGTTGTATATATGTTTTCTTTCTTTCATTCAAAACTGATGATGATAGTAGTTTCACGCCCTGTCCACCCATATTGTCAGCCAGAGCTTTTTTTGTAGATAAGTCCTCATTTAGAGACGCGCACACACGGCTGGTGACTCTTAGGCTGTGACGTCAGCCCAACTCTTAGGTCTGGAAAGCTTTACGCCTCTTAATAGCCTCATATTGAGAGGACAATAATCTCACACCGCATCTTACACATTACTCATGAGGAATTAAACCTGTATATATATTTTTTACATTTATTATATAATATATAAATATATATTTATATGCATGTGTGCGGGTTTACTTAATCATACAATTGAGTCACATTTGTACCCAAAAGTCTGTAAAAACTTGTTTTGAGGACCCCTCATTTGCAAAAACGCTGTTTTAAGTTGTAAACACGCAGAATGTTTGCTGTTGGTGTAAGAGTGAGGTTATACTGTTTATAACTACTTGTGTATAAAAACGATAAAAGTCTATACAGTTTCCCCATTTAGATAGAAGAGATGTGTGTGTGTCATAGGTAGAAAACTGTACAAGATATGTTAGTTTATTTATAAAACATTGATCTTTATCTCTCCTGCACGCTGTACTCTAACACAGCAACAAAATACCCATTTATCGCCATTTTGGCATCGTTCAGTAAAACACTCTCATAAACACACAGCGTTTATAAATCTGCCCGCAAGTCGTATATACAGACTTTAATAATTAACCCTGCACGACAGTGCATTCAATGACCTTTCAGTCAAGAATCCTATCTCTAAATTACCATTACTAAATCTTTCTCTCATCTCCACCTTTTGCCTCGCAACGTTATAAACGTTTGAGCTTTTATGGAATTCCGAAGAACCGAAACATTTTATTGTCACCACGGGGTCCAGAGTTCAGACAGCGGTCACATGCTGGAAAAGTAAAACAGTTTTGTGCTCGGTGCCAAAAAGGCCACGAAAGTTGTTTTAAACAAGTCAAACTGCAATTCTTCATTAAATTTCATACACTTGCATATTTATTAACCGCCCGTCTTATTTTCCAACGTTACACAATGAGTGACAGAACGGATACAGAAATACAGTATGTTTTTAAATTGTTATTTGTTTACATTAATTGAATTTTAATATTTAACATTAGTTTGTTTAGTAAACGAGTTGCATTTTTGATCACGTTGACAGTTCCCTTCTCATTAAAAGACATTAGGAACTGGTACTGAAGATCTCCCATCCAAAAACCATCGTGAATAAAACTGATTGACGTATTTTTACATTCACGTCCATATTCTGTATTTATATTTTACTGTCTTTTGTTACTTAAAATGATTTTTGTCAAAGTATAGGTGGTTTTCTAAACGTCTCCTGGTGTGTATTCCAGATGAGTGATGTTGGTGCTGAGCGGTGGCACCAGGAACCCTTTGAAGCACAACAGATGATGTCACACTTGGGAGGATCCAAACTGAAGCGCGTGAAACAGAACAGGCTCAATCCTATTGAGACTAAACGCTGCGTAGAAAGACACAGCCATGAATGACGCTGAGAAAAAAGAAGTAAACAAACGGGAAAAGCATAGCTTTTGCTTTTCAGCAACTCTCCACTGAGACCTAAGCGCCGGTGGCAACAGCGTACACGTCGGACAACAGCCACAGCATATTAAACGCGTTCCGCAGTTCACTCTCAAATCATCTATAGCCAAGAACCTGAAAAGATCTCAAATCAGTATTGCGACACTATTGACGCCCTCACGTGTGCATTAAATTGGTTTGTGCATAAAAAAATCAAAGATCAGAAACACCACCAACATTCATTTAAAACAGAATTGAACTGCTCGTGATCGCGTGATGTTTGCCTGGACAGAATAAAATCCCTTGGCGTGAAAGTATTTTTGTCATCTTTGCACGCCATGCGGTAACTGGTTGTCATTGTCGCTGCGGCAGACGGAGAGATGGGAGAGAACGCTCGGGCTGTGCCAGTTGGCTCCGGCTCTTGAAAACAAGAGGCAGACGCTGCACGATTCTAATCTTAATCGTTCCAGACATGAAGGTCACTCTCGGCTGGACTCTCATGGCGCTCACATTGTTGTTTCTTCCATTAAGCAAAGCGTAGATTTTACAACCTTAATATTATCAACTGGACTCGTGCGAACAATAACAATCGCGCTTAGAATTAACTTAAACCTTGCGCTTGATGTGCTTGCGTTTATTGTTAGGAACGAAGTAAATTACTTTTGTTTGTTATCACTGTGCGTAACCTCATGCAAATCATAAATGAACAAGCAGCAATTTATAGTAAGTGAAGTAAGAGGATTGGTGTGCTCTGTCCCTGGAATAGGCTACAACTTCACTCAAGGGCATGGATGCAATCCAATGGTGGAATAGATTCCTTCTCCATGCCCGAAAGCCTGGGATCAGCACAATAATATATTATATTAAGGACAGTAGATTGGTTTAAACGACATTAAATGATTGGAAGGGACTATTTATATTGCGCTAGGAATTCTGGGTATTTGTCCGGCCTTTAGCGCCACACGCAGCGCGCCACACTCAAGATGGCGTCTGACGTATCGTGCGCGGGTATTTTTTTATTTACTTAACATGAAGTAAATAGTTATACAAAGCGGTTTGTGATCATTACACTACAGTTCACATTGTTCTTTATCAGATATGACACACATTTCTAAATGAGCAGTCTTGATAATACCCAGGGCCCATTACCAGCAGCTCTTGCTCAGCACATTTTGACATTTATTTGAGTGTTAGACTAATAATGGCTAATGAGCTCCCAGTAACACGCACTCAAGACACCCATTAATGGAATTGTTGCTTAAGTGGAGGAAATATACATGCTCTGATGAATAATCTCTCTCTCTCTCCCTCTCTCTCTCTCTCTCTCTCTCTCTCTCTCTCTCAAAAATCTACATTAAAATAAGTTAATCTAAAGTAAAAGCTAAATGCTGTATATTGAAGTTCAGTACAACTCGTTTACATGTGGAAAAGAAGAAAAAACTGGAAAACAACTGGAGTTCTCGTTGTTGTTCGACTTTCTCAGCTGCTGTTTATGCTAAATTGCATAAATAAATTGCAATACTCTGCATCAAACCCTGGAAGTCTTAAAATTATATGTGAAATGTTCTTGATCCTGTAGCTTTCTGAAAACACTTTTAGCTGTCTCTAAGTCTCCTAGCAACAGCAAACAAAGACAGGGCACATTTCAAGTTTCCCGCGGTGCGGCCTGTCCGGCGCTGTCTTTGATCTTGACTGGGAAAATAGCTGAGTGGGCACTACGGGCATTTTCCTTTCATTTCCCCCTCCTCCTATCATCCACCCTATTCCCAAAGCCCCTCGAAACACCCCAATCTTCATCTACCCCAAAAAGCTAGCGCCCTTTTTAATCGCCCATGTCCAAGCGATTCATTGAATCAGCACATTGTTTTTGGGCAGGTTTGACAATGTGCTTAAAAATATTAGTGTGTGGGTAAGTGCAATAAAACCCCTTACAGCATACTATTGCTTTGGGTAAATTAAGGACACAGGAAATGGTACGTTTACCCATTTCTTAGTAGCAGTCGTGTTATTGGTGATACTTGCAACATTACATGTCTTCCTTTAGCCTGTTTTGTGTGCTTTGATTCTCTGTCTTAGTCATTTTGATTTGTCTCCTCATTCTGCATTTTTCCTGTCCTTCTCTGACACATTAAGCTTTGTATTTTTTTTGATAGAGCCCGGCCTGCTTATCTCCTAAGAAACTTGGGACGCCTGCAGCTCACTAGACAAATAATAAAGCTGCGGTGGATTTTCAGGGTCATGGGGCACCCACAGAGCTGTCTTACTTAGAATTTTACATAAAGTGAAATGTGTATTGAAAAGATTTTTGAAGTTAATTCTTGCAGAGAAATAATGCTTTGCTGATATGTCCTGTGGTGTAAAAAAATAAATAGTCTGTTCTGAAAACGTAAGTAAATAAAAGCAGGGATATCGAAAACAATATCTGTAGGCTAGAGAATGTTATACACACAGAGCTGGTTTAGATGAAAAAATACAAATAATAAAAATCATAATGTGTGGAATGAAGCGACAAAGAAAACAAACAGTAACTGCTGTTTCTATTTATGACAGAGGCATTTAGGTTATAATGACAATCTTTGCCTTTGTGATTATTGTGATGTCTCTGTTATTTAATGTGTGAAAAGTAAAAGGCCTTGTTTTTGACAAATGCATACATACCCATTAAACCTATTGCATTTAAATGATTACAAAGTTTTTTTTGTTCTGTCAGTGGTTGGTATTGTGTTTGTGTTTCATTTTCTTGTTTGAAGTGATTTATGATTTGGGACCATGTGAGGCCATGTAATACATATAAATTTATATATACACATATATATCCTTCCATACATACATAATTTGACACCAGAACTATTCGTGTATATAGACAGAGTGACATTATAGCAAGAAGAAAACAATTATGATACAGAAGGCATGGGGGTGGGACGGCTCTCATCAATTCCCTTATTGGGGTTCAAAGTGGGATTAAATATGACCATTTTTGTCCCTATGCCACACATTTTATTTATAAAACTGTGAAGTCTGTTCAGGGACCCAACATTTTTTAACCATGAAGTGTGTCTTTTGCCAGGGGAAGGAAACGTGAGATAGAATTCCCACCCCCAATCCGTCTGTAAGCGTCTTGTTGTTTCCAAGAGGCAAGGTGGGAACATGAGTATTGTCAACCAGCAGTTGAGTCTTATTAGAAGAATGACCTTCTACTCTGGGGTGTTGCCCATGTTAAAATCTGCTAGTAGGCTAATCTTTTGCACCACCTCCTTGACATAGCTTTTCGACAACCTCATTTGCTTATCAATTCTGCTCATAATTTTAAGCAGCTAACTAAAGCCTGATTATCCTCAGTGATTAAGACATCCCTGTCAGAGCAGCACACAGTGATCTTAAGAGTCTCTCTGTTCTGCTAACAGAGGCTGGAGTTTGTTTTGGGGTGGTTACCTAGCTAACAGGAAACGTTCTCAGAACATTGGCTAACAATCTCTAAAAGTTATCTCAAGGTTATCAAAAATGTTCTTGCAGTAACATTAAAAAAATAACATATAACATTATTAAATTGTAAATGGGGCATTTTAAGAATGTTACAGAATTGAATAGCATTTTAAACAAAACGATAGTGTTAATAAAACGCCTTAAAAACTGGACATATTGAACAGTCCTAGAACTTTCAAAATAACATTTTTGACATTTGTCAAACTTAATTACGTAATGAAAACGTTACGGACCTAAAATCTAAACTTTACGGATCTTACAATCTACAGTTATTAGCTGGGTAATAATTTTTCTTGTGGATGTAAAGATTTATGGTTGATGATCTTCTTGTGGTTGTGTTATCCTCAGAAGCTACAACCCAGGTTGACCTCGGTCCATGTGACTGCTGTCTTTAAAGAGAAACTGAAGTATTCTCAACTTCTCCAGAAAAGCAGTGGAACCTCCTAGTGTGGTCAGGTCTTGTTTATGTAGTGAAACCCCATCATCGAGTTCCAAACATCCTCACTCACGAAAGCTTTGAAACATCCTCACTCACGAAAGCTTTGAAGAGCTTGTGAGGTCAGGTTTTAAATTATGGCGTCTACCCACACCGCATCTTCACCCTGCACTAGTGAAAATCCATTTGCCACACAATGCATTTCAAATCAAAGCTGCATCACCATAAGACGCCTTAGGAGACATTAAGCCATACTATGTTACTTTCATGTGCGATAACATGGCTCCTGTATGCTTTGAAGTGCCCTCTTTTTTAATGCCTTATTAATAATACCACACAGGCTACCTCTGACTCTTGGATGCTGTTTTTCTGCACTCTCCTCTCAGTCTTTAATGCAGGTCTTCAGGGCTGTGTTTATGGGCTAGTGATTAGAGAGCATATAGACTATTAGATGAGAGGGCAGAGTGGATTCCGGTGCTGGGAAGAACCAAAAGATCGCAGGTGACGAACCTTGTGCAATCTCTCATGTTGTTTTTTTTATCTGTCTCTCAGTGTTGTGACATCATCAGGGGCGTGGTAGGATTATATACCCTGTATATACCCTGTGTGCTTATGAACTGATATGTTTGTMTGTGMAAACACAGATTTAGAAAATGCAGTGTTTGGAAACTTCCTGGGAATTAAAAACATTTTGCATGCAGGTTTGTTCTTTTAAAGCTCTTCATTTGAGTTTTGGTCATATGTGATGTTAAATTAAATTTGTTTTCTCCAGTTGTTTCAATGCAGATCTTTAAAATAACCCAATGAAATTATAGGCATTTTTTTATCTTCTAGTCACTGAATTGAAAAATATAGTCAAGGTTGAATTAAATTAATTATGTATTTCCCCTAAGCTTTCTTTAAAACGTAAGCTGATATACTAAACTACAATAGGAACAGAATAAACTGTAGGGTTTCAGAGCAGTGCTAATTGCTGAAGAGATTAATTGTTTTTCCCCTCTTGGTCCTACAGCTCGCTCATGGCCGTCTGTCATGAGGTAGGCATTCCAGATTGGCTGATGATTGCTGGCCCTGTTGAACCGTGGGGTCAGAACACCTCCAGTGTTACTTCAGCCTGCGCTTCATCCTCTACCACACCGGGGGCACCTGGCACCCCTCCCTGCCATGGCAGGCCAGATCAATGGTCAGATCCATTTGAGCAGAATGACCAGAGGTCAGCATCAAAGACCCCCCGCTTGTCTCGCTGCCACCTGGAGCTCAGCGAGGGTCACGGGCCGCCCGGGCCACCACTGCCTCCACTTCTCTTCAGCTGGCTGGGTGTGCTGAGTGGGACCCAGGCAGGCTATGATCTGGCTCAGTGTTGGCCCAGCAGCCCACATGGGGAGAGGGCCAGAGGTCAAGCCCATCAGAGCACTTTGCTTTATCTGATGAGAGGATCCAGTCTGGTTTTAATGAGGCAACATTTGATTCTGCATCTTTTTACGCATGTGAGCAGACATAGTCATTCTGTTGAGCTAATGTGTGGATTGTGCCAGACATAATACTGTAATTTTCTTTCTCATTACAGGACACATGAGGTGACTCTCGGCCATTTCCAGGTATATTTGAATACCTCAAATGCATTTACATCTTTAAAATCTCATGTCACATTTAAAAAAAAAATTTCTTGGATGGTGTAAAATAATATAATTTTTCACATAAATGAGATACTGTAAAGTTATTTCAGATGACTATAATTCTGTGACGTGTTAACCCAGCTAACAAATTTAGGTTGTAAGAATGTTTCCCTAACGTTTTCATTATGTAACAAAACATCAAAATGTCATTTAGATGTTGTATTAGTTATTGCTTGGTTAAAGTTTTTAAAATGTTTTAAAACTAACAAGGTAAGAATATTGTTTTTATGCTAATGTTTTTGAAATGTTAGCCAATGACAAAAACCAGTGACACAGAATGTTTTTTGGATCATTCTGAGGGAACATTTAGGGAACATTCCCTGTTAGCTAGGAAAATTGCTAATTTCAGTAGACAGTAGACGGCCAATTATTGCAGAACATATATTTATTCATACAACATTTCCCATATGAATGCTGTGGCTGTCTTCACCAAAATGTTGGTCATATGGTGAAAGAACAGGCAATTATTTTCATGCAGCTGTCAATACTCTGAGCAGGCTAATGCTGTCTAATTAAATGTAATTTCTCAGGCCACTAATGAAAATGAACAACTCTGAGGGGTTTTTAATATCACAGCGAAGCGTTTCAACTTCCGCAGCCCCGCAGTCGACGACTTGATGCCTCTGTGTCTCTTTACTTCAGTGATGAGGGACGAAAGGGGCCGCGATGAGAGAGACATACAGAGACGGAGAGAAAAAAGGCAAGTTTGGCAACAAGAGGAGTGAAGGGGGAGACAGATGGCGTGAAGTCTGCATCTCTTTGGCGATGGGCGCATGGCGCTAAAATCCTCCCTCTCACACATTCCAACAAATCCAACCAGGAGGCTCAGGAGTATGTTCCACTGCTCTCGAAATGAAGCATCTGACCAGGATAGAGCCACACACACATACACACACACGTGTGCTCTTTCTCACTGTCTCTCTCCCTCTTTCACACGCATACACACACGCATTCACACACTGTCAGTCACCCGTAACCTATCCAGAAGTTTACATTTTTATTAGTATGTCACCCATTCCGGAGTTTATTGGCTTGTTAAAGCAGGAAGCTTTGGGAGCTGGGGAGAGAGAACATGGGGCCATGACTGGAAATATTGCAGCAGAGGAAAAGGGACCAAGTGCCATTCAAGTGTAAAATCTCATTGAGTAAACATGGGGCCAAGGCATGGAAACAAAGTGCGTGCAATCCATCAGCGGGAGAAAAAAATAAGGAGCTTTGCGGTTTGTCACGCTGGCCGCGTAAGTTGCCTGCCAGTTTGCCACTGAAGTTTTACATGATCGTTTTAATTAGCTCCTCTAGAAATACATCTAGAGTATATCTAGTTGAAACAAACATTGGAACGTACAAAATCTATTAACGCTTCCGTTTAGTGCCTCACAAAGCTTTATTTGAACCAATCGCTATATTTTATTTGTCATTTAGCTGAAATGTACTGCTAATAGCTGTTGACATATAAAACGACCATGTGTTCCAACTGTCAACCAGATGCGAAAGGCACAGATGGGATTTTTTCCAAATGGAGCTCTTGATAGCAGACAATTAATGTGGCTTTGATTGCGTTCTACAGTCCTCTCCCATTGATTCTGGAAAATGTATTCATTGAAGGCATATGATCAGCCACGGATGAATCTTGTCAGATGTGCCAAATCACAAATGAAACGCTTTAGTGCCTCTCCCTCCAACCTCCAGGGCTAAGAGCTTGTGCATGACACCCACTCCTTCTCCCTCTCTCCCCTTCTCTGGCTGTTTCTCTAGCTCTCTCGCTCACTCTCTATATGGATGGCTGAGTTCTGCCTTCTGTTTGCGCTGCCATACTAATGAATGAGTCAGCTGGGAATATGTAATACTGTGAAAAGGTCACCGGAGGCATGTGTATCACATTACTGTTAATGATAATAAAAAGAACAATCTGTGCAAATCCGTCTTTGAAGTCATTTTTATTTCTTCCTACTGTGCGTGAGTTTATCTGTCATTACTCCTCATCTCTGTTGCTGGATGGTTAAAAATGAGCTGGAAAAATTATGGAGGTTTTATTTCTTGTTGCATCTGTTGCACTGTTGCCTACATTGTTGTCTACCAATGAAAATCGTCAAATGAAGTCATTGTCTTTGTATGGCGCATGCTGCAATATTACTTAAAATTCATCGCTGGTTTGACTATTGTTGGAAATCAATATAAAATCATAATGAAAGTGCATTTTTTTCTTATCTTGCTCCAGTTCTACAATGTCATGGTCTGTAATAAGACAGTCCATGCTCATGAAATAATTGTAACATCTAGAGGCCCAGCTGCCGTCATCAATTCATCCCATATGGAGGGTCACATATCCAGAGTCTCTCACAGATCTGGGCTGAAAGGGCCCATGATCGCCCTGCTGATCTGTAGACTTGTTGCCAAGAACCAGTTGCTCAAGCCCATCTCAGTGTAGTAACCTTTACCCAGCTAACAATTTTTGGTTGTAAAAACATCAACATCCATGTTTTTTAGATGTTGTATTAATCTTTATGGCTTATAGCTATAAGAACCCATTTTTAAAATGTTCCACAAACAATTTTAGAATAACATTTCTGATAAGTGTCGTAAAAGAAGTTCTGCTAAGGTTACTGCTTTTTAATAACCTTAACCGAAATTTTAGAGAATGTTAGCCAATGTTCTGAGAACTTCCCAGTGTTGTCTGTTCCATGTTCAGCAGCTAAAACCAGCATCCGTCCATCAATCGTGGCTCATTTTCACAGACTACAGCACAAATCCCTTTATCTTTCATTATTATTTCATTTCTCATAATGGAGGAAGATATACGCGGTTAACAGCGGTAAGCTTTGTAGAGCTGTTGCGGTTTATGATGGTCAGGGTATTACTTTACCGATTCCCTTTGCATTATAGATGGTAGCAGAGCTGTAATTGTGTTAAATTACTCGACTGGAGTCAGCTTTTGATCTTCAGCTGGAGGTAGAGTACCACACTGCATAGAAGTCATACATTAAGTAGTTTTTCAGTGATTAAAAGGTAATTGTAGTGCTACACACAGCATTCTGTGCTTATGTGCTAAAGGCAGAGACCGGTAAAAGGGTTTACGTTGCATGTGCTATTTGCCTTCTCTCTCTCTTCAACCCTTTCACCTCTGTGTTTCATTTTCTCCCCCTCCCCCTCTGTGTTTTTACTCTCTCCATCCTTCTCTCACCTCCACTGTTGCTCTCTATGAAACACACTCACAGATAGGCAAAGATGGCTGTCTCTTCACTCTTTCAGGTTGTTTTTTTCCTGCCGCTGTGACCTCATCCCGAGCACTTTCTGATTAAACATAGTGTCTGTAATTAAGAGCATTCACTATTTGTTACCACTTGGCATTACATTAGTATGCAAAGCTGGCAGCCGCCTAATCTGGGGAAGAACGTTTGTTTCCTTAATTGCCCTCTTAGGACAAATGTGTGGGAGGGGAAATGAAACACAAACATGCCATAGGAGGAACGAGGGCTAGTGTGAGTAGAGGATGTGGCTCTCTGACATAGAGGTTAAACTTTAAAACTCAGTGAATGGGGCCTGAGACAACACACACACACAGGAATTTAAAAATTATATATGGCAAACGGGGCTAGTTGTCACACAGTGACATTGTCCCAAAGGTCTTGAATGATGATTTTGAATTAACAGTTGAATAACGTTTCCCTGTAGAAGTGGTTCTTTATGCAATTGACTGATGGTTTTTATCCAGAGACATACAGTTCATTCAGGCTGTACATCAGTATGTGCATTCCCTGGAAATCCTGCATTTCCAAGTTCATTCCCAACCTTTTTAAACTGATTAAATATGTGAATTTTAAAAGCCATGATTACATGGTTACTATCATAAATATAAGGTTTATTATGTTTTTGATGGTTCTTGGGTAAATTAGTGAAGACAATAAAACCACACTAGCTTACACCAGGATTAATTATATAAAGTAGATCTTAATCAAAAGGTTAAACAGTTTTGTCCAGATGATATTTTCTTTAATAAAGTCAGGGCAAGTTGTCAGAGGTATTTGTATATATTCTCATCTGTACTATATTCTCATAGTCTGTCCTGGGTATTCTTCACTGGGGTAAAAAGTGTAATAACTAACACAGAATTATTCATTACAATTTATTCATGACTGAAAAAATAACATTAATCCACAAAAGTGCTTTATTACACAAGTAAAAAAAAAACACATTTTTAAAAAAAAAAGCAAGTTTGGAGATTTCTACGGTCAGCTTTTGGTCACATTTAAAAGAAAATTGTTTTTAGTGTGTAACATTAGACAGATCACATTGGACAGATCTGACCAATCATTAGATAAATGAAAAATAAACCTAACCAAAAAACAACATTCGAAAGTCAACAATCACAGAAAGTCTGGGACAAGTACAGCAAGTTTCAAAAACTATTTAGGTTTAAGTCTCTGTGGAAGATAGTATCACCTGAAATGTCACAAAAGTACGTTTGTTGACAGACTCTTTATAAATGGATATTTGTGGACCTAAACGCAATAGAAACTAGGGCACAGGATTTAGTAAACACTAAAATGTAACGTTTGCTCGACTTCAAAGTGTAAGCACCCCTCAGAGACTTTTACCAATAATCGGAGTTATTCCTAATAAAGGGATGAACTGGCAGTGTATACAGAAGATTACCAAAAACAACAAACTCTGTTTCAATCCACATGGGCATTTATGCATATTTTATTAATAAAAAGACGGATTTCATTTAAATAAAATCCAAGACAACATCTGGATCATTAACCTAGGCTAACATTTAACACTACATTTGACACATGCTATACGTTTAGGACACAGTTTTTGTGGGGCGTAAATATAGTCATGTTTCTGTATTAAGCCATTGGAGGAGAGTCTTTTTGTGTCCAATTCAAATGTACCTCAAATCGATGCAGGCCCACAACTACATACACAGCACAGACATTTGGCAACGCGGAACGTGTAAATCCTCCAGAGATACAGGCTACTAATTAGCGGACCTTCTTGGACTTGAGTCCAGTGTTTATGGCGGACCCTGACAGATCCACACGCGCTTCCCTCAAGTTATGTTCAGTACCCTATTAATCTGGAACAGCACCTGGTAGACTGGGTTTCAAAATAATATGTTAATATTGCGACATGTTGAGTTGGCCAGATTGAACGTGAATAAAAATAACATTGAAACTGAAATAACATTTTATTAAGCAAAATAAAAACAATACCATCTATTGTCTATAATTCGTTACGTCCCTATAAATATTAATAACACGGTCACGGAAAACCTGCCAACAGGTGTTTGAAAGTACCTGAAGCGCCAGCTAACACTAAGTTTTTACTTCCGACTTTTAAGGAAAATAATTTCAATGTGCCACAATATACTTTAGGCACATTATTATGGATTAATCCAATAAATAAATAAAAAAATAATAGACATTTCTTGGTCTCAAACATGGTCGATTTAAGCCGTTCATTCGTGAATTAATTTTTATTTTGTTTTGCATGATTTTTGGTATATTTGTTTTTTTTGTAGTTATCCAGTCTTTCTCGAATGACGACTGATTAGAGACTAAACTAGTGAGCAGCCTTTAACAAACTAATAAAGATGTATTTGATTATCAGTAGATTTGACCTAATACCCGGATCTCGGTTGCTGCTGCCCGAGGGAAACCTAAATAAACAACTTGAATGTTTTAAGGTGTTTAATTCGTACAATATTTGTCAGTTGTCAGCGAGCTATCAGCCC
>JAZGTK010012306.1:0-15026 GCA_036877625.1 Ambastaia sidthimunki
GGTTCTTTCTTTTGTGGGGCCTCGTGTTGCATCACTGGTAGTTCTAGAGTTCTCCCTTCGAGTCATTTCAGCACGGCTCACAGGAGGATCAGTACGAAAAAATGACTTCTTTACATTTAACTGTGCATGGATAACCAACCTTTTCTATATAAAAATGTGTATTTCCTTTTGTTTAGGACTCAAGAAATGACCCATTATTACAGCTTCTCATTCAGTGCCAGTTCTCCTTGGGCTGTGCACTAAGCTGCAGCCTTAATTTCCTCCATGAGGGGGCACCACAAGCCTGGCTAAGCCTCCTCCTTGCAGTCGGACTAAGCTGGTTTTTGGCAAGCCAGTGCTGCAAACTATGGCAACATGTAAAGACAATGTATCCAATACACAGCACACAGCGCTACTGTGGACTGTGCATTGGACTCTTAACCACCGGCTCTTCTATATTAACCTGCCTCTGCTGTGCCTTAATTATAACTTTTTGTGTATCTGGAATTGCTGCCATATCAAACATAAACCAACATTTTCTATCAACAACTGAGGCTCTGAGATTTTGGACCCCACTAACAATTTGTTACGCTCTACTGGTTGTGTATATGAATGGTAAGAAGGAAATGATTGGATTAAGAAAAAAGGGGGTTCAGCACAATTTTGTTTTTGGAACTGTGTTAAGAAATAAGTGAATTGGTCATCAGTTGAGTCGCTTGGGTTTTACAAGTATATATTAACATAATGTTCTTTCAGAGGATCGACATCAGCCAGGCCAGCAGGTTCTCCTGAATACGGTTGTCGTGCGACTGGGTGGGCTTTTTGTTCTACTGATGACCGTGGGCAGGTGGTCAGATGTACTTCATGTCCTAATCTGCTTCATTGGTGAAGCTGCGTGTCTGTTACTATCTCAAGACCTTTTGGAAAGCATATCTAAGGTTAGAACTAATACTGGATTGCTTCTCTCTCTTTATTTACACTGAACAGAGTAACAGGTGGTGGGTAGGACTGTAAACACCACACTTTATTTGATAGCTATGGTTTTTGAGGATTTAATGTAATAATTTATTTCTGCTATTGCATACTAATGCATCTTTGCAGCATGTCACCTATGAGCCTAAAGGCTCCCTAAAAAGGCCTGTAAGCCAGAATGGACCAAAGAAATGGGAAAAATTTGACTGAGCTTGGATGAAAACACACTGATAACGTATGAATACATAGGAATTGTTTAGTATTTACAGCAGAAACAACACATTGTCACTTTAAGAATGGCAGTTTGTAACCCCAGTCCCATTATAGACTGTGATTTGTATGCAAGATGTACATTATATGTATGGCATCACTACATCCTGTGTTCAATATATATGCAATAGTCACTCACCATTTGTGTAATGCACTAATAAATAAAACCTTGAATGCCATCAACATACAACTTTATACTCAGATATAACTGTTTTTATTTAAAGAACCAATGTCTTATAAGTCTTGAGTGTATCCTCCCAGCTAATGTCACATTATCCTTCAGCTGAACTCCACAAAGGCAGTTGCGCTATTATTTCTCATTACTTTACTATATCTGCGCTTAGCATTGTAACAATTAAAAATAACTATTACAACTGAACTGTAACATTCATATGTAGCATTTGCATTCTCACAATATGATTATGAGCTGACTTTTATGTTATTAAACTTGGATGCAAGGCACCTCTGAAAATAAAGTACACTGAATCCGATCTTTTAATACCTCTTCTAAAAACAAAATGGCCGTGGCGCCTTATATTCTTTTGTTGCGCTTGATCTTGTTTATACCAGGTCACGCTCAAAATGGCGTCACATTTCCCCAAAAATATTTTCGATTTAAATAACATAAACACAAAAACATCTTGAACTGTTTGTGATGTTAAAATCTTTGTTTAATTTTTAGTTTATTTCGCCATTTCAGCCGTCTGTCCTACATTTTAATGTTAGAAATCCAAACAACACGGGCAACTTTTTAACGCAAAGATTCCACAATGAATTTTGGTCTACAGTTCCGTCGTTTTCTTCAGTCAGATAAACACACCTTACAATTACGTTTTAATGCAATACTGTAAAGCAATTTCCTCATTTCCTGGGACGTTAGCCACACCGTCTGATGTTGATTACAAACGGAGAAAGAAGAATAATTCATGTCCAAGTGTCCAGGGGATTCATTTATTGTATAACATGAAACAATACTGAATAGGTCTGAACTGCGCTTTTGTATTTCCAATGTGCAGTAAATCCGATCCCCCAAGTACTTTCAATGAATTTTATTATGTCTAATCCACAAATATTAACGATTTAGGCAGATCCATAAAATCCACGCAGTTCCTCTGAAGACAGAATCTGCACAAGAAAGAAACAGGTTCACCTCAGTTAAGTTACTGGGTTTTGAGTCTGTGGGTTTGTAATTGCTCTTTGTCAAAACTCGGTGGGCGTGTTAGGCGCATGCGAAATGCAGCCATTGCGGTCCCTGTTTTGCCGCATTCTAGCGCATGCGTGAATGCATCCCTACGCCTCGTGCTCTGAAACTGAGAGGCATAGACGGAAAGTAGTAGTCAATTTTTTTTGCCTTCATGTGGGTTTACGTTATCTGACCAATGTTTAAACCAATTATGATGGCTACAATCGTAGTTTGTCAGATCTTGCTCAAGTGTTTTGTTAAATTATTGAGAACTGACTCTGGTTGTAAATAGGTGACATTAATTATTAAGCTTAAATTCGAGGCGAGGCTTGTCTATTCAATAACTAATCATATACAAAACGCAATCTTGTTTTCTTTCTAGGAAGAGACTGCTGGTTAATGTACAACTAGTTAGTTCCCACAAATACAATTGTTAATAATTAGGTTAATTATTATCCTTAGGGAATTATTGGTTTGGAAAACGGAATTAAAGGAAAAAATCTAATAGGTGAACTAAGGGGACTAGCAGCTGAGCGCCACAAATATGCTGTCTTAATGCTTTAATAATTTGCTTTGTCTTTTAAAATAAAGAAAGTCGACTATCAGGCAGATGCTTTCTAACAACGTGTTAGTAAAACATGCACAAACGTATACAAGGCAGTAATGCTAACAACCAATAATACTGTCAACAAGTTCACATATCAGCCGATGAGTTATGAGTGTAGATGGCAATAAAGAGTTTGCGGTCAGCCACATGTCACATACACTGTACACCACAAAAACATGCATTTTACAGACCTGTTCTACAAACAGTGCTTAAATAAGTCAAATGCATTCAGGAAAAAGCATGTTGTACCTAAATGTCATACTGTATAAGTATCGACCTGAACAGGCGATATAATCCAACGAATGTGATGCACATTTTAAGGGATTAAAGGTGATTCACATAATATGTCCTGTCCGGTTCGATCCGTGTGGTGTTCAGAGTGCTCACTGCATACGTTTCTTCTAATGCGCGATCTCGTCATGAACCGGAGCGCGCTCCTCGACAGCAAGGTTCAGGCTGTTGTAGTCAACACAGCTTTCAAGTGCAAGCAGGTCCGAATCACAGAAGAACTACTCGCGGTTTTTGAGCTCTGAACAACTCAGCGCCCCAGTGCATCACACATTCAGTCAGAACGGATTTCACTCAATAAAATCTTCTGTATGATCGGGGGACACCAAAACGCAGTATGGTCCGGGAAACCAGACATTTATGGGTGGGGAATTTACCAGAAAATGTACGAGAGGAAAAAATTATCGAGCACTTCAAACGGTGAGTGACGATTTTCTTGCAATGTGCTTCTTTCAGGCGAACCGCGATCAAGTGATGAGGAAAAACAATAGCGACCCGCCGGTGTGTAGTTAAACAGCCCAAATGTGTGCTACAACTTTTACAACAACACTGCACAGAAGTTGGCTGGTTTTGACTTGGTTTATTTGGACTCTGGCTAGTGAGTTAGCTTTCGAGAGTTGCAGTTGTCTCTAGGTTGCTAATTAGCATATAGGGTCGCATATAATCGCATTGCTTGTGGCTGCATAACTCCAGCAAGGTTTAAGTTGCAACCCAGATGTCAATAACCGAACATAACACCATTTAGAAAAGTGTGGCTTGCGAGTAACGTGTGGCTCGATTGCTAAAAACATTGCAAACAAGTTGAATGAGCTAAATAGTGTCTGTAGTGCTAAAGTCGTTACTGTGGATCTATGCTGAGTGTTGTTTTGAACCTTCCCTCAAATGTCATGCATATCAGGCAAGCGGTGAGCGCCAGTAGCTGCATCTAAAGTCAAACAATGGGGCACTTTTAAAACAACGTGTGTTTTTTATAATGATTAGCCCCTATGTTATTATTATTATCCCTATGTGAACTTGTGACGACCGTCCGTACTATTGCACCGATCTGACGTTTAAGTTGTCACCCTGAAGTTTGTGTATGACAGTAAGGTTCACGTACACTGGTTCCTGCACGGCTGTCTTTATTGGCTATATTGCACATGATGGAAGCCAGAAATGTTATTTAAACATTATCATCAAGATCATATACCATTAAAAGTTTTAAATCTTCAACACCTTTCCTTCCTTTTTTACAAGATCAGCATTGCCAGCACATCTAAGAGGCATTGGATTTTGATATGCATTGCTTAAATTCACTCAAAAGCTATTTCTTGGGTTTAGGTGGATGATTTAGTTGAGATCAGAAGGAAAAGACAAGGTCTGTTCAAACTGAACGATGCGAATTTGTTTTGATCTAGTTAAAAGGGCATCTGTTCATCAGCATAGAGAATGGTGATTGCGATACCGTATTGAACGCATCTGATATTAAAGGCTTGACTTTAAGGACAGATACGTGTGGAATTACCCGCACGTCTGCACATTGATCAAAACAATTGACCCCAGGGCAATAGGTGGTAATACGTGATCGAGCTCAGATCTCACGTTTATTTTTAACACTTTTATCACGTTTTTATTTTAAACAGCTTTTTTAATGATTATAGCATGAATGGAGCTATCCATGACAGTTTATGTCGTTTATGCACTTAAAATTGGACCGTAACATCAAAGCCCATTACTTTGCGAAAAGTGTCGAGCATACGAGGGAGACTTTGCCAACATCTTTTGCGTTTTTAGACACAATTATATGACACAATTTTAGAAACAATAAACATATGCAAGTAATTATTCAATTATGTTTGTCCACTCGCTGCCTTTAATTTCAATGCATGTTTATTTGTGTTTGGACTGTGGGATTGTCGGATCACCAACTATATTAAAACTTTAAATGATGTATCTAATTTGTGAAGGAATATGAACTATTTTTTACAATGCATACAGGGGATATATTTTGTAATAAGATACCCAGGTACCCAAATTCTGTGATCTGTGTACGGTGAGTGACAAAGCTCAGGTCAGTGCAGTAAAGGGACGTCTTGAAGGTGGGGAAGGGGATGAATAAGCAGTGTGAATAGGTCTGTAAAATGGCGACGCAGATTGTGTAGTGAGTGGGAAAACTGGTGTCAGGCACCTAAAGCACACAGCGGCACCCATAGACTGCCTATTGTGTATTACTCATTTTCATATTTTCACTGATGCTTGCCGAGTGTTATTTAAACCCTCATGTAAGCCTGTCACCTATTGCACATCTTTTGTATACCGACAGTTTGAGTGTTGTTTGAGAAACAACTGTAATCCAATCGCATGATTATATAATATAAGCCCTGTGATATTTAGTATTTATGTCATGCGCTTTATAGGAAAAGGGTCTCGAGACCACAATACGTGTTCTGATGATGTACATACAGCAAACGTCATTAACTAAAGGATTTACTTTTAGAATTAGTTAAATTGGTTACTACTTGGTTGAATGATGGCATTCACACTCACCTTAACAGTAAAAGTGATTCGTACTGAGGAAGATATAAGGGATGAATTGGTTATATTATCATGTCATTTGCAATTCTGTGGTGCACCAGAAACGATCCCTGCAGTCAATATGATATTTGTTTTTCATGTCCTAATTATTGGTTAAATTCAAAATAAGGGGAGGTATGGCTTGTGTATATTTGATACAACTCATGGAGTGATACGTGCTTCTGTGATGGAACAGAATGAAGGCTGTTTTTATTTGACTAGTCTTATTTACATATTGCACAAATAAGTGGCTCACAGGTTTGTTGTCACTTTTAAATGTTTTTGTACTGTCTGCTCTGTCTCTGTGGTTTGACCAGATGCATTGTGGGTATTTATGCCAGCATAATTACCTCGGAGTATCATGTATGTTGGCTACCAATATTTTTTAAGATCTTTGTTTTGCCTTTTTTAACAGATATGGACGAGTGGAGAGTGTCAAAGTCCTCCCAAAGCGTGGATCAGAGGGTGGAGTGGCCGCCTTTGTGGATTTTGTGGACATTAAAAGTGCTCAAAAAGCTCATAATTCTATCAACAAGATGGGAGACAGGGACCTACGCACCGATTACAATGAGCCAGGAACTATACCCAGTGCAGCTCGAGGCCTGGATGATAGCCTGTCCGTAGCCACTCGTGGGCGGGATGTTTCAGGGTTCACAAGGGGGGCGGGGGGACCAGTGTATGGGCCCCCTGTGTCACTTCACAGCAGAGAGGGACGATTTGAACGCAGACTAGACGGGTAAGTGGACATAGTTTTTCTGAAGGCAGAAGGACCATTCATTTCTTGTAACTCATATCTCCCTCCCAATTATTTCCGTTATTAATTGGGCTAATTTATTGTTTTTGCGAGCGGGGGACATAAGGGAATTTAAGTTAACACAATGGAGGGTAGTAATAAGCATCATGCTTTGATAGTTGAGGTCTGTCATCACTCATCGCGTAGAGCAAACCAGTTAAAGTTTACAAAAGCATGGTGAACATGCACGGAAATTTGTAATTATGTAGAGTGCCTTAGTGTGCCTCCGCATGGGGATTCTCTCTTGAGTTGGATATCACTGCGAAGAGAATCCAGGGCATGCTTTGGATCTCAAAATATTTCAGGATTTCTGAAAGCGAGAGAGAATCGGTGACCGTGACCTTACCTGGGATTATTCTGGAGTACTGTACCGCCCAAGGTGGATTACTGCCATACTACATCAGGTTTTGCTGTGGTATTGTAACAACATTGAAGTGTTGATCAGTTAAGACACATTTATTAGTAAGTGGATTATTGAAATGGGTGGTTTAGTAACAATTCTTTCCCGCCATGATCTGGAAACCTCTGGATGATATTCTCTGGATTCATAATCACACTGGATTAATACTACCATACAAGGATATTCTATAACTACATTGCTGTTTTTGGGATTACAGTATGCATGGTGTTAGGGTTTTGCTGTTAATTACATGGGGGAATCAACATGGTAGAATGTGACAGAAACACAGTGAGCAAATCCCTTTATTTATTTATTACTCATATCTAGACAATTTTAGTTTATTTTTGCTTTTTTAATGCCAAATAGTAAAATAATGGATTGAAGAAATGGATAAATTAGTGTATGGTGAACTGATTTTTGGACCAACATATGAAAACATGGAGGTACGGCTGTTGGGCTAAACAGTTCTCAGCTTGGGCTTAAAATATCCCATTGGATTACAAAGCCAAATACTGGATCTAGAACAGACTTTGGATATGGGACCATCAAGAAGGGAGACAAAGATTGGAATCTTTTGCTTTCTCCTCATGGACTATTGCTGTGACAGTGGATTATTGATCTTTTTTTACATGTCAATCAAGATTCCACTGGGATTTGTAAAACAAGAAGACAATTCTCGTTTTTTCAGAGATGACTTGGATTGCTACTGTTTTCTATGGTTAGAACAGAACCTTTTTTGTTGGATGTCTGCAAAGCTTTAACTTCTGTATCTTCTATTTGACATCCTTGATTGTTGTACTGTGAAACCGAAATTAAAAGAATCAGAGTTTTTTATTTTTTTAACTACACTGAGAAGAGGGATTTAATATCTCAGAGACATGAAGAGCAATGCTTTTAAATATCTACAGAGAACTTATCTAAATGAAGAACAGAAGTAATGCTGAATGAAGAACCGTTTTATGGATTTATTGTGTTTTTCTGGACTTAACTCTCCAGTTTTAAGTTTTTTGCTTTTTGATCTGTATAGGGATTCTTGCTTTGGACTTGAATTGGACATACTGCCTCCTGACTCTCGCCTCTATGCGTTTTTCCCATATCCAAAAGACTTAAAGATGCCATGGGTTCTTTTTGGCTGAACTGTTATGTTGGATGTTGGATCCTAAAATATAAGGATTACTTTGTTGATTTTTCTTACCATTTTTATATTCTACATTTTTAACCCCCTTTTTGCTCACAAAGTTCTGTCTCCCTAAATTGTATTTGGAATTGTAGGTCGGGTTACTGCTGTCTGAACAGGTTGGTATGTTCTGCCCTGTGTATATTAGCTGTTCTCTAACCCCTAGTATGATCCCCTGTCTTTTTCATCTCCCACTAACCAATTTAGCTGTTAAAACAGGCTGTTTTTAGTGGCTTGTTGGCATTTGGCATAAAATTTTACCTCACTTTGCTGTTCTTTTCCTGATACTCACTTTCTTTACACTCCCTGGCTTTTTGCCTCTCTGTTTTATTTAGGTGAAAAATTTGAATAGTGTTTTAAATTTTAATACACAATTAAAGAATACAGAAAAGCTGGCCAATCAGATAACAGCTCTATGGAAATGGAGGAGGTGGCAAATGAGCTTGGAGTGTTGTGATGCAATGTGTCACCACTGTTTTTCAGTTCTTGCGAAAATTACAGGAGTGAAATATATATGTACTGTAAAGGTTGATCACAGTCAAGTTACACAGCTGCCCTTCACTAAACCAAAACATTTTTCTAATAAAAATGCATTAACTAGGTCAGATTTGTTGATACATTTACTTTGAGTCAATAATAATGATTAACAAAGACTTTATGATTAACAAAGATTCTAGCAAAGCAATAATAATCTTAAGGATTTAGTAAATAAATCAGCAATAAATCATTGTACCAGAGGAGTTACAGAGTAATGATAAAATTGTGAGGTCTGTCTCTGAATTCCTATTGAATAAGTTGCGTTTGAAGCCATTGTAATTTAATCAATATACCTGAATAGCTATTCATGCCAGTTGCTGTGTTGCTAGGCAACTGTACAGTAAGGCTAATGAACAGCCTAGGGTTCAGCTAATGGGCTCTAATTACTTGGGTGAATAATTGTTTATTAATATTAATAAATTCTAAATGCATTTATTTAGCAACATCCGATGTTATCTGTTTTTAAAATTGGTTGCAGTCTGAGGGCTGTTGAAGTTTAGTAAACAAAATAATTGCTTGTATTTAAGATCAGAAACTCACTGTTCCAAGGAAATATCCAAGGACGACAGGAATGTGTATCTCCCACTCTTCTAAAAGCGTAGCTACCTCGCTCAGAATAAATCAGGATAATCACGATTGTTTTATAATAAATCAAAAAGGCTTTTACTCACCACCTTTTTCTGAGTTATCTCAGAATAACTCCTCACATTAATAATTATTTTACAGCTTGACCGGAACAAATAATGGTGGGGTGTGTTATTGCACAAAATAATGAGGTTTTGTGTGCTGTTGCACAAAATAATGAGGTTTTTGTAACCTGTGGCTTTGATTTCATTATTTGGGATTGACCGCATTATGTCCATGAAACCTCATTATAATTACTGAATTAAATCGCCAGTTTAGGCTTTGATATGCAGTCATGTCAAATTAATATAAATAGGTTGTTAAGACACAAATTTGTATTCAAAAGAACACGTTTGCTTCTTTGTTTTCAGGGTGTTACCGAATAAATTTAAAGCTTTAAATTGGTAGGCTCTAAATTTTACATGGATTTGTGATAACAGTTTCTTACAGACAAAAACCAATAGGTTTATGCATTAGGAAAAGAAGGTAAAGGCTCTAATCATTTAAATGTACTAAAAAATATATGCCATTAATTTTCAGTAATTTTCTCTGTGTAACTTGGAATGTGACTGACCATGGAATGCACGACTTTTGTCATACGTAATTTTCTCCTTTGTTTTTTATATGGATTTAGTTAGAAATGCAAGATAAAAGAATTAAATAATTCAGTTAAATAATCAGAATAAAAAATAAGTTGATTTACAAATAAATTAAAGAGCGACGTTTTCCTCCCAAATAGTTTTGAAGTGGTATCAATATTTGTGGTACAGTAAACAAAAATCTAAGACGGCATCTTTCCAACATGCGCTTGCAATCTGTGTTTTGATTAATTAAATTACTTTTCAGCGCATGTCACTTGATACTCGTATATCTATCAGGGAGTCCAAATAATGTAACATTTGTTTTATTCTTTCCATGTTTCTTTGCCATCCTCCATTGCTTTCCTCAACACGCAGGGCTGCAGACGGTCGAGAGCGCTCTTACGATCACAGTGCCTATGGACACCATGAACGAAGCAGCAACAGCAGTAGTTTGGATCGACAGCGCCACTATGAGACAGATTATTACAGAGACTCTAGGGACCGGGCCCTCAGTGGGGCTAGTGGAAGTACCAGTTCTGCCAGTGGCAGCATTGGAGGGAACTCCTCCGTGGCCAGCGTAGGGGTTGGTGGGAGCGCTGCGGGCAGCAGCTCTGGTGGAAGTGGTAGCGCCACTGCCGGAGTAGGCAGTGGAGCATCAACACCAGGAGGAATCGTTTACTATGGTTCACGAAGCCAAAGCCCCAGTCGTTTTGAGACGTCAGAGACTCGATACGAGCCTCGTGCCCGGGAATCTTTCAGTCTGGCCAGTGTGGTCCATCGGGATCTTTACAGAGAGGAACGAGGTAGACGAGGAGAAAGGACATACCACCACAGTCGCAGTCGATCACCACACTCTTCACAATCACGCAATCCGTCGCCGCAGAGGCTGACGAGTCAGGCCGCACGCCCGACGCGTTCCTGCAGTGGTTCAGGATCCCGCAGTCGCTCCTCCAGCTCCGACTCGGTCAGCAGCACCAGCAGCAGCGGCAGTGGCAGGTAAGAGTCTTAATTCATCTCATTAGCTTCTAAAGCAGCAAAAGTATGTATGGGTTTATGACCAATTGAATATATTATATATATTTTTAGTGATGCTCTTTTAGTTCATCTTTATGCACTTAAGCTGAAAATCTTACAAGCTTGGGACTTCCAGACCTTCAAGCATTGATAACCCCTGCAAATGCTTGATTAGCAAGTCATGACCACATGTAGTAGGATTCTTCTCAGTTGCTAAATCCATGATCTTTGGACTCAAGCCACATGCTTACATAATGACATGTGATAGCCTTGCTTTTAGTGGTCTTGGTGATCACCTAGGTGTCTGAAACATTTCATAACCATGGTTACTGATTACAGATTATGTCTTTTTTTTGGCTTCCTTTCTACTTCCATCGTAACTTGACCTCCTTTGCTTTCTCTGAAATTAAAAAGTAGATGTTTTTAAGATGGTTGTTAATTTTGACATATATATTATATATAGGCAAGTTGCACAGCATGGTAGAAAATTACAGAGCCTATAAATCAGACGCCAAAAGATTTATGGGTTTTGGGAGACAGTACTTTGTAGAAGTTTGCAGAAGTATTTGTCCCCTTTATGTCAGCATTTCGAAAGAATAATCTTAGACATGATCAAAGCTAAAATTTTCCCCATATTCTTACTTTTGGTCATGCATTGAGATCAAGAATGGGCAGCTTTTTGCAGGTCCACCCATATAGTCTAAGCTCAGTTGAGATGTGGCTATTCTTGTGTAGTTTTGAATTTATGTTTGTGGTTATTGTCTCACTGGCCAACCAGCTTCCAAGTTGCAGGTGTCTGGCAGACTCTGCCAGGTTTTACTCTACAATTCCCCTCTATTTTATTGCTTTTTACCCTTTACTCTTACAAGCCCCCTAGGACCTGCTACACAGTTGGAATGGTGTGTTTCTGACGATGACGTTTAGTCTGATTCAGAAAAACTCATCAGACCATAACTCCAACACCTTACACCTAACTGGTTCGAGACGCTCATATTCTGGAAAACTGTAGCTGAGATATTATTTGAATATATATTTTTTTTAAAAGTGGCTTTTTTCTTGACACCCTTCCAGTAAAGCTGTGACTGGTGAAGTACCCAGGCAACTGTTGTCGTAGGCACAGTCTCTCCAATCTCTGTTAGTGAAGCTTGTAACTCCTTCAGTCATTGGTCTCTTGGTGGCCTCTCTCACCGGTCTCCTCCTTGCACAGTTTTTGAGGGTGGCCTGCTCTAGGAAGATTTACAGCTGTGTCATACTATTTCCATTTCCTAATTAATATATTTGGAGTCCAAGAGATATTCGGTTACTTGCAAATCGTCTTGCATCAATTCCCAGTGGTTGTGCATTTTAATTGCTTTGCCACAGAGTTGCTTACAAATGTTCTTTTTCCTTCATTATGTGACTTCCACAACACCGGCCTTTCAGACAGAAGTGCATTATATTGCATCAATTGAAACCTTTGTTTTTTCTTATTTAATGAGCCTTCTAAAATCAATTGGCTGCACTGAATTAGTTGGCATATTAATGCAGATACATACAAAATCTAAACAAACTGGTTTCATATTTGTTAGTATTTTATTTTTATTTTTATTTTTACTTTGAATGTGAATGAATTTGAATTGTTGAATTGCATTTTTAAGTGAATTGTTTTGATGGGTAACTGTATTTTCTCTCACCTGACCCAAATGCATGATTTGAAAAGTTAACCATGTTAAGATGCTCTGGAGCAGATAGGTTACACTGTTATAGCTCTGGTCAGGAATTGCCCCCAGCAGGTTTTAGGCCAATCATGTTTTATGCTAAAAGTTTATTTGAGCTTAAAGTGTGAAACTGTTTGAGATGTTTTAAGCACCAAGATTCAGGTTCAAAGTTTGTCTTTTAGTAGTTTGGTTTCTCTTTAAGCATTTTTTTTTTGAGCATATCCTTAGCTGACTAATATCAGTGTTTTTTGGATTTTGTTGTTAAATGTGTTACTCTAATAATTTAGTTTCAGTATTTCAAGTTCATAATTAAGATTTCATATTTGTGGTTAGATGCCCATCGTAAAAATGTGAATGATAAAGTAGGGGTCAACCGATTTTTCATTTGATTAATTTTATTTGCAAAAAATAAGCACTAATAACAGCACATTCCCTTTGCCTTAAAACAGACACCACATAGAAACGTTTTTTATGCATCGTCGTTGAATATCTATTCAAGAACTTCAATTTTGTTAATGGCTGTGTTTTTCTGACACAGCTCCATTTACAGAGCAAATTACCTGCTGTTTTTTGGCTAACTCGAACGACTGAGAAATCTAATCTCCTCAGGACACAAATGTCTGTGAATTGAGGTTCATTATTTTCTTTACAATGCTTCTACAGATTTATCTTGACCTTTGTAAAACACTGTAACTAAGGCTAAATTTCGTTTCACTGGTTGGTGCAGCTTCATTATGTATAATCCTCATCGTAATCAATTTCTTGTCTTAATTGTGTACATACTATTTTCTAATGTTCTAATCTTCTTAATATGTTTGCATGCATCCAAATCTCATGACTTTCCTTGATGACCACATTCAGACTTAGAAAATCCATCTTGCCCCCCAAAAAAACCCAAACCTGTCCAAATCACAGAAGTCCATTGTTAATAGTTGGAACTCAGCTGGAACATCATTTAAAGAACGAATTTTGCCTGAATAATGCTTTTGTTAAACCTTGAATTTAGATTTACTGAATGAGCTAGATTTACGTATTAAGGATACATTGAAATTTGTACTTGATTGATGACTACAAATATAGTCCTGTTTTATAAATTGAAATGTGGAGTTATTTTCTGAATAAGGGTTGTGTTTTAAAAGATGCTATTCTAAGGATGTTTCTTATATGTTCGCATTGTGTGCTTTGAGGACAAAAAAGCTGTAGGGGAATTTTAGGAAACAACGCTGGTGTATTTTCACACTGCCCACTTGAATCCCCCCCCCAACCCCGTGAGATCCAGTTGGAACTGGAAATTTCTAGCCACTGCTGGCTCTTTGCCCACTCCCATAGGCCAGCCCCTATCGGCACTGAGAGTGAGTGAGAAAGGAGGGCAGTGCAAAGATGTAAACAGACAAAAGGAAAGCAGTGTATGTGGCTATATTGTAGTGGTGAAAGATGTCTTGACTGTAATATTACACCCAAACCATAATGGTAATGTTATTAAAATATAATAAAAATTAGGAATTAAAAATATACACTAAAAGTTATTAAAAACAGCGTGTTTTGTGATCCTGTTATGTAGAAAAATGTCAGAATTATTTTACTGTTTTGAACTTGATAAGAACCAACACCCATGTAATATTTGCATTATTTACATTTACAAATTTACATTTTGCATGATATTTGCAAATGGCAAATAGCTCAGCAAGTTTGCCTGCCTTCATTGTGTGCAAGCAGATACATTAATTTAATCCAATTTTTTGTTATAATGCTTAGTTGTAAGTCCAAAGAAGATGGTGTAGATATTTTTTCAATATAGCTGATAGACAGTATTTTGTTCTTGCCAATAGTGCCTCTCAGAGGTGGGAAAATAAAATACAATTGAATTGGTATAAAATTGTTCATCAGTGACTTAATCTTAACAATCAATGACTTTCTTAACAGTAAAAAATTCTTGTTCTCTCTGACGTGTGTGTGTATATGTATATGTATATTTGTATATCAGATATATGGCAATATGATGGTACTGAATGACATGGTACTCCAAGGTACTTCAAATGCATTTGTTTGTATTTGCTCTGACAGCAGTGATTCCAGCAGCAGCTCCAGTGATCGATCTCCAGCTCGTTCTGTACAGTCCGCAGCGGTTCCTGCCCCTTCTGTTCAGCCTCTACCTCCAATAGACAAAGATGAACCTCGCAAAAGCTTTGGTATCAAAGTTCAAAATCTTCCTGTGCGCTCAACAGGTGAGGGTTGAGTTCATGTCAAATGAAGTAGCAATTAATAGCATAAATGTAAATGTGATTTTCATCTGTCAATTTTAGATACAAGTCTGAAGGATGGCCTATTCCATGAATTTAAGAAGCATGGAA
>JAZGTK010012307.1:0-15026 GCA_036877625.1 Ambastaia sidthimunki
TGAGTAAATACTTAAAGGTGCACACTGCAAGAGTTTCTTAAAGGTTTGTAAACTCAGCATTCAAACTGGGCCCCTCCTCATCCAAGCGATGTTATTGGCTGGGGGCTACCAGCCACTTGCCAATGGCTGCCTCCCAGAAATATCCCAAGCACCCAAAAACAATAAAAAATAAGACAATACAGGCAGAGGACAGTGTTTTTGTAGACACACAGCAACACACACTTCTTGTGGATCTTAACTAATAACTAAGAGAAATATGTCTGTATGAGTCCATACTATATTTTTTAATCCTGCATAGTGGACCATTAGGGTGAGCATGTCAAAATACATTCAAAATAACCTCAGTTAATAATACAACATAAAGCATCTATTTTTCTGTTCTCTCTTTCTCCAGGCGGTTACCCTGTATGCATTTATTTCATCAGGCGTGTGTGGATCAGTGGCTGGCCACCAGTAGAAAATGTCCCATCTGCAGAGTGGACATCCAAACACAGCTCACCCCCGAGAGCTGAAATATTAACAATATCCACATTAACAAATAACTCCCACCCTGAGAGCTGGAATACACGCTCATCTTCTGCTCTTATGAAACACATATACACGTGCATCTACATATATCTCTATACAGATATAGAAAACCCCTCATATGTAGGGTTTCCATCCAAATACACACACACACACACACACACACACACACACACTGTATATTACCTACACATGTGTACAAATCATACACCCCACTAGATTTCACACAATGAGCCATTCAATACACACTAAACACACACTCACATACTTAACTGAGCCAATGACAACTGACACTACACACACACAAGCTGGTAGAACTAAAGGGTCTGTTGTGAGAAGTGATTCTATTTGTAGGGAAATGGTGTGTGTCCGTAGCATATGTGTGTGTATTTGTGCAATTCCTTAAGCCATGAACTTAACTAAAGACCCTCAGCTTGCATACAATACACACACACAGATTCACACACTAATTAGTGATAGAACACACACACATACGCATATACATGATCAAGCTCTTTTGGCAGATAAACACTGTCAAATCTAGCTGCTGGAATGTGTGTGTGTAAGTGTGTGTGTCCGCTGTTTTTCTGATCTGCAATACTGCTTTAGTCTTACACACTGGAGCTATTTCAGCATTGTTTGTGTGCGTGTCTGTACGCTTGATCTTCATTTAGGTGCGTGTGTATCGTGTGTGTGTGTGTGTTAATATTATTTTATTGGTCATTAACAGGCCCAGGCGAAATCTGCAGGCATTTCTTACATTTTCTGCACTGACTGTTTTAATTTTGCAGAAATCTGTAAATCAGTGTCAGAAATTAACCTTTCCCTTAAGAGACAATATTTGCCCCCTTGGAGCTGTTTATGAGGGGCATAAACAGTTAATTCACTTCATAAGGGTAAATTTTAGGCATTCGTTTGCAACACTGCGAAATAAATTTTGTTATAATTGTGTTTAAAAACATGAATAATTTGGCTGTTACCTCTCAATCCATATTAACAAATTTTAACAGGCCTAGAATAAAATATAAAGACATTTATTAGATGTTACTATGAGAAACATTCAGTTATTTTCTGTATCTGGTTAGTTACTGACACGTCTGCAGAGTTCTGTGTGCACAGATTCCGTGAGGGTCACAGAGTTAGCTGTGCACGAAGGTGCATGTAGAAAAAGCCAAAAACAACACACACACACGCTTAAAAAAAAAAGTTTAAAAAAACACACAAAAAATGACTCTTAATTACTCATTTCAAAGACAGCAGGAGGAGGGCTGTTGTCTTAAAAAAATGCTCCAGGAAAAGTAGGTGGAGAATGTTGTGATTGGTGGATTCGTGTAGATAGGCGCAGTAGTTGTTGCATGCATCTGTGCTTGGGTTGTTGTTTCAAGGTACACCTGGAAGTGTGTGCGTGTGTGTGCGCATAGCGGTACGATACTGCATGAATGTGTTTTAGCTCCTTTAAGCTGTGACGATCTGTAACATTATCAGACTCATGTAGCTTGTATGCGAGTGTGTTTGCGTGCGCGTACGAGAGACTGAGACCCTGCCATGACCTTTGACCCTAAATGCCTACTGAAAAAAGCACATGTGAGCATAGCTAAAGTGCCCGGCCTCACTCTGGTGCTGCGCTGCCATGGTTACTGTATTTATTATTGATATTTAAAACATGCAGTGTTTGGATGGGGGGCGGGGCTTGTGCGTGTCCAACCATATTTTTGTGTGACAGGTCTCCCCTCGTGGTTGCTATGCTGGTTGCTATGCTGTATTGCTAGAACTACAATGTAGAATGTCGTGTGATAGAGAACCATACGCCAACAGCACGCAAGGGGGTCGAGACGGGCCAAAACCGCACGGCACGGAATTGACTGCAGTACTTTCGCTCCCCAAAGGCCAAAACGCTCTAAGTATGTGAACACAAATGCCTCTGGCTACACTAAAGTTCAGTTTCAGGTCAAATACGCCATAGCAGAGCAACAGTTTGAAGACACTAATACTGAACCAGTTGGTTAAACTGTGTGTGACTGCTACAGTAACTCTGTAGCAGTAACTCTGTAGCAGTAAATATGTAAGTACAACAGGACTGTGCACAATATGTCTGCCAAGCATTTATGTCTGTGTTCCCATACTTGTGTAGAGTGTGTTTCTGGTCTTATGTCTGATTTTGTCCTTGGGAAATGTTACATTTTATAAAATGCAAAAGGGACTATTTAAAAAAAAGATTTTTTTTCTTTAAATTGCTTCTTTTTTTAACCTTAAACTGGGGATTAAAATCGATATTAAGAATTACAAATTTCTGGGGGCAATTTTTAAAGTAGCATCTGTTTTGTCTCATAAGATAACGTCATTTTTATTTTAACCAACAAGCTGCGGTTTTAGTCTGTGTTAGCTCCTCCCCCAGTGTTCTGTGTGCTGATTGGTGGATGATGGCTCACGTTGATCGTTTACACAGGGTTATGTCCGTTGAAATGCCTTAAGTATTTAACAATCATAATTTATTACTAACTGTAGATATCGTGGGTGCGTATTTAATTTGTATAGTTTCATTTTTTTGCAATGGAATCATATTTTATTTATTTAGAAATAACACAAATGATTAAAACTCTTACCTCATGTTTGAGTTGGTTTGCGGGAATGCTTCGCATGCGGTTGGTCGTGTTCGTGTGTGTATCTCCCTTTGGTGCTGTGACCTTACTGACATTCCGCTTGCTGATTGGTCAGACGCGGCAGCGGAGTGGGAGTATTCTGGGTTTTGATTCGCTGTCCTGTTTGCACTCTTAGTTTTCCAAGGCCACCCTCTCACTGGCATCATTTTAACCACTCTGGCAACCTTTGCAACACAATCTTTCTTATTCTCCTTCTCTCTCTTTTTCCTCTTTCTCTCTGTCCTCTCTTTTTATTTTTCCTTTTATCTCTGTGTAAGTCTTTTTTACATTATTAATGTTTACATTTCTTTCTCATCTGTGTCTTTAACCACTGTTCTTTGTGTTTACATCCTCTCTTTTTGCTCTTGTTTTCTTAAACTGTTGTTTACATTCTGTTTGTTTTTACAATCTCTGTGTTTTTGTACCAAAACCTAGTGAGCTGCCTTCTAAGACAGCATCGTATAATAAATAAAACATCAGATCTGGAGTACTCCAAATAGGCAGCAAATAGTGCAAAAATGCATGTTATGCTGCCTTAGAATTTGGCCAAAAGTAGTTATTTTATGGAGTGACCTTCACGTGGGCAATTCTATGATGTGTTAAAAATACTCTCTAGGTTTTTAAACAGACACTATATCTTTGTCCTTGTCTCTCCTTTATCGTGCCAATTTCTGTTTTATTCTCTCATCTCTAATGTTGTCAGTAAGCTCCCTCTCCAGGGCATGTGGAACCCATTCCCTCCTTGTTCACTTTGCAAATCTCTCTCTCTTTCTCTCTCTCTCTACCTATCTCTTCCTGTCGGAGGATTTAACTCTTCTAACTTCTCACGACAGGGTCAGGACTAACAGAGTATGACAAAGCACAACAGATTTAAAATGCATGTTTTTCTCAGGTTTGAATATGTACATGACTAAATAGAAATATACAGCTACGTAGAGAAAATAAAGTCTAGTGCAGATGTTCTACTAACGGTATTAGAGGATTGATTTTTTGCTGCTGCTTGCATTTGAAAAACAAAACAAGAAAAAGACATAAATAATAATGTTGTCCTAAAAGTGCCAGTGACAGGGGTGCCGCGTGCTGTGGGTGTTTTTCACTAGCCGATTTTCTAGCAGAATATAGACTATTTATCATTCATATTAAAGCAATAGCGCCTCCTGCTGGTGTGACTGCTAGTACGTAACTGGTTGAGTATAAAAACCGTCTGTGTAAAATGTTAGAAATCTCTTTTGGTGGAATTTTTGTACCTTATTTATTACTACTACTAATGATGAATTTAAAAGTGGCATCGCTAAAATGTTTTGGTTTCATTTTGGTTTGTTTTAATTTTGTTTAATTGCAAAGCTTGTACATTATTCTTTTTGTATGTGCTCATTTTGTAATAAAAATATTTAAAATGTTTAAACTGCTGTTTGTTTTGTGGTCACATAAGCAGACCTTTTCCCCCAAAAACATTAGTTTTTCACACCTTTTTAGCTAGATCTACAAGTTAGTAGACTTGCTTACAACATGACGAGAAAGGCAGTTAGTTCTCAGAGACTTTACAAATATTTTATTGGCTAGAATCAGATTTTTGTGATTTCTATACGATTATATGAAAAACGTGATTTCAGTGATATTTAAAATTAATGGTAACTAAAGGTAGTAATAATTTGTAACTAGTGGTCTTGGAAATGTCATTGAAACGTTAACTTCAGTTAAAAGGTGAGAAATCTACTCTATTATAATATATATTAGCCTTATATATGCACTTAATTGTTTTATTCTTGTAATCTGTTATTCTTTTATTCTTGTAATGTTATACTCACAGCATTTATTAAGCTCTATTTATTTATTGTACTGTAGTTAATGCGAAGTTCATCTGTCATAACACTAGAGGGCCAAACACACTAACACCAGGATAAATGTAACTCTTTAAAGACAATTTCAATACAATTTTTATGTTTTGTGCACACAAAACACATATCCTTGAACATATGATTATGACAGCTTTATAGTTATATACTATCTTTGGCATTTATTGGCCAAAAACATTTTGTAAGAATGTCTATGTCTCTATGATCTGTGATTCATTATTATTAGGGAAAACAATACATTTTATTTCAAACTTGTAATATTATTGTAATAATGACTCCTGATTTCGGAAACCTCAGTTTAGAATCACAAATATGCTTTGTGGATCTTAGGATTCCACAGCATAACATAGTGTTTTTTTAATTTAGATTATTATTTATTAATTAATTTGATTTATTACTTAATAACTGCAAAATGTATACAGGTAAATAAACCATTTCTGACACTGTTCATTCTAGCCCTGGGTGTAATCATTGGTCAGGATGGAAAGTTTGACTATGTAGTTCATTGTTTTGCATATTATAAACCGTTTCTATCTGTATTTGCTGATCCACAATCTAAATGATTTGGGGACGTGTCCTCCTTTATGTGTCTGCACTTTAGGCCTGTGGTGAGAAAATATAATTTCTTGAAAGTTTAGCAATAATATTTTCAAATGCAACAACAACAAAAAAGGTAGGGCTTTTTTGGAGAGGTTAGCAAAAGCAAACTAGCTTTAAAAGCATAAGATCCTACCCCCCCTTCAGAGCACTCTCCAAAACCATGCCTCCTTCAAGTCACTTGAACACGGTGTGCAGAGATATGCAAATGTATAATTTGACTGTCAATCTTAAAAAAGATTGCCTGTCAAATTCATTGATAATCATGAGTTTCAGAAGTATTGGGTTGCGTGTGCTCTACCAGAAACTGGTAGCGATGAATGGTTATAAAGACATCTCAGCTCTGGGTTGTCATGGTAACAAAACTGGTTGCCAGGGTGATGATGTCATTATTGACTAGGCATAGAGATTGGTGACTGGATTTGTAGCCAGCACTTACTGCATGGTTTCACAGTATGACAATGCGATTGGTTCTCTGGGAAACAGCAGAATTAAGTTGTCATAGTTTGATTGTGTTTTGATTTGATGTGTCTGTCAGTGCAATTATCTTCTTTCTGTTCTCTTGACAGTTTTTGTGTGTGTGAAGACAGATTCTTGTGCACAATGCAGACATGTGGCCAGACACTTTGCAACATCTGACCACATGCAGTAATGAGATTTGTTGAAAGTCAGGCGGAAGTTCCCCTCTGACCTCTGACCCACACAGCCTTCATCCTTTGAGGTACTTTTCTTTCCAAACAGTGTGTGTACTTTTCATAGCCCTGGAAGTTGTGCAAAAATATCCAAAAAGAAAAAAGCTAAACAGAATCATAAAGAAAGAGAGGAGAAAATGAAAGAGAGAACATCAGGATAGAATAAGAACTGAATGTGGCTGTATGGGTCTACTGAAAGCAGACAGAGTCAAGGGCATTTGGCTTACACCCACATACATGAGTCACACAGTATGTGTGTGTCTGTGGATCTCAGAAGGAGTTTTGAGTCTTGGTAAAGTCTGTCTGCTGTGTGTTTTTAAAGGTATAACTTTGTGCGTCTTTTTCAGCATTGCTTTCTTTGTGTGTGTGTGTGTGTGTGTTCAGCAGGTCCTAAAGGAAAGATGACGGTCTCTTCTTGGGTTATTGCCATAGCGACAGCCATTCCAAGAGACATTAAGCCTCATCCAATGACACATCTTCTAACATAATATAAATTAGTCAGTATTTCTGTCAATCACTATAAAGACTGGCATTTACTTTCAGACAGTGCTTGTACTGATGAAAAATTCTGTCAGCCTTTTGCCCTCCAAAGCAATTTTCTTTATCCAGCATTCTTTAATGATTAAAATGATTTTCCATTAAAAATAGTAATACTAAAAAATGTACGCCAAGCACAGTTTTGTCAGGCATTTACAGAATAGGACTGACACAATGAGCCTCATCTTAATGTTTAACTACAAATCTCCATTAATTTAAAGAACTTTATATCATCAGAATAAACTACCAGTATGAAGTGTTGCAAAGTTTGTTTGTGTGTGGTTGAAGGCTGTAGTCGGTTGTATATATTGCTTAGTCTAGTCATTTGACAGTTATATGATATTGTTAGTTAGATTTAGTTAGTCATCTAGAGACTGGTCATAATTTTAAGTCATGAAGAGGAAGATTGGTTCAAGTTGAATCTAAAAAAGTAAGACTGATTAGACCTGGTAGGATGTCCTACATTGTACATCTCCATGGTACATTGTTAGCACAGAAAGTCTTCCATCATTAATTTGTTCATGTGTTTTGGAAGAGACATGGCTTTGGGCACTTTAAAGAGATGGTGTGATGTTATGTTTTCAAAGCTAGCTTGCTATTGCTAGCCTCTCCCAAATTACCTACTCTAACTTTAACTTCAAAAGGTCTTCTTTTGTGTTCCTCAGAAGCAAAAGTTGGAATGACATGAAGGTGAGAAAATGATGGAAGAATTTTCATTTTTGGGTGAACTATCCTTTGGATGAAGAAACAAACACACATGCTCTCTTTGTTATATGTATGATCCTATGAAAAACTCCTTGTATATGTTGCCTCCAGTGTTGAAGGACAACAGTCAATTTTATATTGTAAGAAAGACAGACAGGACATGTCAGTAGACTGAGGTATGCAAACACACAAACAGAAGTACATACAAACTTCAAATAAACTCTAAACACTCCTTTTTCTCTTCTTTAGTGAGGCCTTATGACCCGTTTGAGGGAAGCTGGTCTCAACCCCAAGAGAAGGTTAAGTGCGCTGTGTTTCTTTGCTATATCTCTACATGGCCAAAAGGCGAGACAGACTTGGTCTGTCATTAAGCACTGTGGAGAAATATGACCTAGACTCTCCGCTTGAGTCCTCTTAGTGCTATAAAAGAGTGAATGAAACAAAAGGGGGAAGTGATGGGCTGGCCAAGTATTTTGATCCATACTTGGAATTTGTCCTCTGCATTTGACCCATCCACTTAGTGTATGCAAATTGGAGTAGTGAGTAGTGAACGCACACTGCGGTGCCCGGAGAGCAATTGAAGGTAAGGTGCCTTGTTCAAGGGAACCTTATCTGTTATCAGCATTAGGAATCAAATCGGCAACCTTCTGGTTGCAGGTAGGTCAGTAGGCCACAAATGTCTGCTTACCTGCAGTCTGCTTACCTGCTTAACTTCAGGCAACATATAGACACACTTCCAGTGTGAAGCTTCTAACCTGTAGCACACAACTGCCGTCAAGGTAGATTAACCCCCAAGGTAGATTGACATGTTCCAGTGTTAAAGACAAGAGTTCAGTGAAATCATCAAAGATGACAGGCAGAAAAAAGTATATTTGTTAACTCTAAATATACTGTAATATGCAGTATACTAAATATGTTTCAACATTGAAAAGTTCTGTCTATTACAAATGGACTATTTTACTTTTTTCGTTGCGATATGTACTTTCTATGCACATTAGAATAAGTCTTCTGTGCACTATTTTTTAGTTCAATTTCATTAAAAACTCTATGTGGTTTGACAGTGCAAATGACCTTAAGACAATGTGCGCTTATGAGCATGAGACAAACTCCTGCTTGTGTATTGTTTTATAGTGACTAATACAATGTATGTTCCTTATAGAATAATTTTGGGGAATGGATTTAAAATATAAATGACTGTAAAATATAATTCAACATGTTTTGACCCTTACAAAAATATAATTTTGTGGTTTCTCTGTCACAGGGATGACAGAGTATCATTTGGTTAAACCATAGATATCATGAAAATACCATCATATTAAAGATGGAATATCATATTCATGCATATTTAAATGGCACTGCAGTTATTCAAAGAATACATTGGTACTACAGTGGAACATAATTATGGTAAACATTTAGTACCAAGGTAAATATAAAAGTAAAACAATGCACCGTGGCACCTTTGGTATTTTATGCTAGTGCAGTATGAGTACAGGTAAACATCAGTTATATCTGCCTTTACTAAAAAATGAAGTCCTTGAAACTCCGTTGCTATGTAACTGTGATGTAGAATAGATGTAACCTTGGTTACTAAAAAGACACTTGATGTCTTTTTGCAGATTAATGGTTATTCATGTATAAGAAACTGTTCAAGGCTGTCCAGCACACGGCGCTGTATCCGACCATTTAAAATGCCACGACGTTTCCCCTTCATGTTAGTTGATGCAGAAGTTAACAGACTTTGTTGCATCTTAGGTTGCGTTAAAAACAGTAAGTTATAAAAGAGAAGATTAATTAAGTTTCAGACAAACGGATTTTTCACATTTTTGCGCTCTTTGATATGCCCAGTTACCGGATAACATAGTTTTCGGATAACATAGGCAACTTTCCACAAGTTTTTACCTCAGAAAGTTTTCGTCCGTCAATCCGGTCTGGATTATTTCGATCGTTAACGGGTGTATAACGGATACAGGTGTTTTTTAATCTCATAGGGAGCGATGCCCGAGGTGCTGGCGCGCGAGGAGGACGTTGTGGCCGTCGCGTTTCCGTCCGCGAGCCGCTCGCCGGGTAAAAAGATGCGCGGCGCGTGCTACACCAACCACACGTTTGAATACGATGACGGGAGCACGCGCCGTCCGCGCCTGAGGTAAAGTGCGCGCGCAACTGGCGCCAGCAGTTACTTTAGGGGTAAAACTTGAACTAGATAGATAAACAAATTTACTGTAGGTTCTTTTCATAATTATTTTAAACATATACCTTATTGTTGTAGCAAAACTAACTGCGGTATTTGGGTGGAAATTCTTGTTACCATGGCAAACTTTCTGAGGGTGGGTGGTATTGCAGCAGTTCTCCTCTCTTTACTTTTCTGCCCCCCAGACGAGACAACTGCAGCCTTGTGTTCTAGACTCTGAATCACACACAGGCGCTGAAGACGCAAACTTGCTTTCTTAAATGTCAAACTGTTCCTTTCATATCTATTTTTGTCCTAATTCCTCTTGCTGTCAGTCCAAGATGTGGCTCCACTCGTGGGGGCAGAGGGGTGGTCTTAAATGTGCAGGACCTCGAGGTGATCGCTGGATCTGCATCTGTTGTTCCCTCCCTTCAGACCCGCTTCCGGTTCCAAGACCTGTTGCTAGGAGACCAGACATTTCAGAATGATGACAGGTATATACATAGTGACTGTTTGTATCATTTAACTAACTTCATACCTTTCAAATTGCAGTACAGTGCTCTGAACCACATCCAGATACAGCAGATACTAACATTGTTTTTTGGTCCAAAAAAACTAGAAAAAGCCATAGGTGTTTTTTCATGCGAGTATGGTTTGCGTATTGCCAAGTGAGTTTAATTGAGATAAAGGAAAGATGATAGAATCTAAATCAGTGTAGACTATAAAAAATGCTTTGATTGCTCATATTTAAAAGTTTTTCAAAAGTTTCTTTGTGTTACACAATCTGGATTGTCGATGGGTCCTTCTTTGTAAATGACTTTGATTTTGACTTATGAACAACCATCTTACAACCACCTATAAATGCTTTAGCAAACTCCCAGAGCAGTCTGTCAACCATATCGCTAATGCGTATGAAAATGCTCAGAACATCTTAGAAACTGCATAGCATCACCCTGGCAACGGAACACACTACTTTAGCATCTTGGTGTTTTGCATTGGCAAGTGCGATTCACATCTTCTCCAGAAAATGAAACAGTCTGGCTTATAACATCAGCGTTTCATCTAAAGTATCTCACTGTTATATAATACACACAATCTTGAATAGCAAAGTCTGTCTCAGTCGTGTATGTGGGCACACGGCCACATCTCTCCAGTTAGACAGAAATAGCCTCTTGAGCAGGTTATTATGTGTAATTGCTTGAGAACAGGAGTGAGAGAAAAAGTCTGGGCGTTGAAGATAGGTAAAGGAGAAGCCAGAGAAAGCTGCTCATTTGCCCAAAAATATTTTGATCGTCTTTTTTATCCTCTTGTGTGCATTGGATGTCTTTGTAAACAAACACATTATAATAACCCTGCATGCACTCATGACACTTTTTGTGTGACTTTTTGTCTATTCACTACCATGTATCCCAACAGCATCACTGTTTATTTTATGGGGCTTCAGGCATGTTTCTATGGCAACCATTATGAACTATACAATGGGTGGAGAGAGATTCATGTTTCATAAGCTTATGCATTAATTGAAATACATAGCTTTTATGGTATATGGTTTGCACCATTCTACAGCTGTTCTGCGTGCCATTATGGCACACTCAGCCCCGTATGCTTCTATGTATATTTACATAGAAATGTTAGTTAAACATTTAACAAAGTATACTGAGATGCACATGCATATACACAGACTAGAAGGGAACGCAGCACAACTCTGCCAGTGAAATGATGCACGCTTGCGCGTCTGCAGTCTGGATTGTGTGGGCAGGTTATTTTGAACCTCGCCGCTGTGGATTATGTACTTCCACAACAATCCACTCAGCTCAGACCTCCACACATCCTGGTGTAGAAACCCTCTGGGTTTTCTTTGTTATGGAGCAGAAAAATGCAGTGTCGTCCTGGGTTAACCCCGCTCTGGTCAATTGGAGGCTGGACTCTTTTGGGAGCGATGCTGGGCAGAGGTAGGATACAACAGTCACAGCGGTTTTAGTTTGCGCATGTTAGAGGAACTGGAAGCCCTTAATGAATGGAGGTCTTTTTTTCTGTTTTTGCTGAAGCAGGATTGTTGTAGTGGATTTCTAAAATATAAGATGCAGTCATGCACTTTAATGTTCTAATTTAATGTTTCCTTATTAGCACTTGGCAGAGTTTTGTAATGTTTTCCAAGTAATTGATTTCCCACATACAGTTTCACTTTACAGAAATTGTAAATGTATGCTGTACTTCATCTGAAAATGCAACATTTAAGCAACATTTTTATTACTTTGATATAATTATTCTAAATGTAGTTTATTTGACCTTTGTGTTATGAGACTAAGTGGAATATTTATTTTTTATTCGTTGCAGCCTAGGAATGGTCAAGAACTATACACTTTATGCATTGATATACATTTTAATTTAAAATCTGAAATTTGTTTTACTTTCATTTATATGTAAGGGTAAAACAACCCTCTACATAAACTGTGCTAAATATTAACCACCGATTTTTGAACAAACACTGTATATACAGAATGTTTTCCCGCACATGGATGCTGCATTGTGCCAGGGGTCGTTCTGTGTTACTTTATGACAGCAAATTAAAGCACCGATCCTGTGGTCTCCATGGGAACTGGCAGAATCATCACATCTCCAATTGGGTTGTCTGGGACTGTAATGTGGAGAATTGCTCTTAGTGCTGAACTATGTAAACAAAGTCAAACATGATGCTGAGCAGAGAGGGTGAAAGTCCCTATGTGTCAAAATGCAGCAATTGTTTTCAGAGCCCACAAGAAAATATACATGCGGTTTAATGGCATATAGGCACAAATAGAAATTATTACACACTCTGATTTTATAAGCCAGCATTGTTTTAGCTCATAGCAGGTCTATTTTCTAAAATGTAAAGCTTTCATGGTAAATTAAACATTTTTTTTAAGTAACTCTTTGCACACTTTCACTTCCTGTCCACATTTATCCTTTTCCCTCCCTTTCTCTCTCTTCCTTTCTCCCCATAACTAAAATGACATTTTTTAAAGACAGCACAAACACGTTTTTAAGACAAATATTTCACATAATAAAGTTTGTTAGGTCTGGAGTGATGACACAACAGGGTCAACTGATGTGTCCACTGTATATCTATTTCATATTGTTATGCCATGTTATGTAAATGTCATTGATCCAGTAGTTGATTGACAGTGATGTATTGACTGTTTAATGGTTGTGGCTGTTAGATGTGTGAGTTATTTTTCTGCAGGGTTCACGTGGAGTTCTATGTGGATGAGAACACATTTAAAGAAAGGCTCAAACTTTTCTTCATCAAAAACCAGAGATCCAGTAAGTCACTTTGAAAGCTTTCTTAGACTTATTTGCACTACGTGTATTTAATTGTGAACTTTGACCTTTAACCCTACTTCTTTAACCTATGTCCTTTGTCCCTTTACTTGTCATTATTCGCCCCCCTGCGACAGGTTTAAGGATCAGAATATTTAACTTCTGTCTGAAGCTCCTGACGTGTGTTCTCTATATCATTCGTGTAATGACGGACAATCCAGACCAACTCCGCAATACATGGTCAGAACTGTGTGTTAATGAAATGGCTTGAAGTGTGTGATTGCTTTGATTCATTTCTGCTGTGTTATGCAACTGACTTTTTAAAGAAAGTTAGTGAGTCATTTATCATGAGGCAGTGGTCATAGATTTAGGTGTTACAGTATGAGACCCACACAACTCCTCCCCCTCCTCTCTACAGCACCAACTGCAACAGCACCGTACTGACCAATGAGATCAACTGGTGAGAAACAGCTGCATCACATAGTTTAGTGTTTATTTACAGATGAAGCTATTAGTGTTTATTATGCACACACAAATTTCTGGTGCAATCTCTCTCGTTCTCGCAGGGAACTGATATTCTGGGTAGACAGAAAAGTACCAGTGTGGGCCATTCAGGTGAGTCAAAATAAAATGAAGCAAAACAGAAAAAAGCCAAACAAAACTAAAACTGTTCTACTGTATAAACAATTTTACCAAATATTCCAAAAATATCTTTGTTCTAACTGATCTGTTTAAACAGGAACATTTAGAAATGATGGCTAGGGTTTGTTTTTACTTCTGAACAAATCATATAGGAATACATAAAAGAAGTTCCTCTAACTATTTCCAAAACATTTTTACTAAATTCCACACATTGGGTTTTGTGCTTCCCATATGGGAAGATTGTGGTTCCCATATGATGAATTACTTGTTGTGTGCCCAATGTGTAAGTTGCTTAAGTTAGAAGCATCTGCTCAATAAATGGCTATAAATGTGATGTCTATGAACTGTACACATTTCCTTCACTGTGCCTGTTTTTACCTGATTTTATGCTGGTTTTCAGGTGATTGTGGCATCCATTAGTTTTATGGAGGCCATGTTGCTGACGTACCTTAGCTACAAGGTAAGTGTTTGTATGTTTGAATGCCTTGAAAGTGTCTTATTTATAAAGACTTTGGGTTTCTCGTTTCTTCTTAATCTAATTTCAGATTAAGTTCAGAATATATTGTGTATGTGTTTGTTCAGGGTAATATTTGGGAGCAGATATTTCAGGTGTCTTTTCTGTTGGAGATGTTGAATACTGTTCCCTTCATCATAACGGTAAGGAACAGCTTCAGAATGACATCACAAACATCTCACTACAGCTGGTTTTAAAGTTTGACCTCTTTAATTTTTATGTGTCAGATTTTCTGGCCTCCTCTCAGAAACCTGTTTATTCCAGTATTCCTCAACTGCTGGCTAGCTAAGTGTGCACTAGAGAGCATGATAGTGAGTATAAACCGTTCCAAATAAACATGTATTCACCTAGTGCTGAATGGAAACTGAAAGTGACTGTGTGTGTGTGTGTGTGTGTGTGTGTCTGTGTGTCATAGAATGATCTACACAGGGCAATTCAGAGAACACACTCAGCCATGTTTAATCAAGTCCTCATTTTAATCTGCACTCTCTTATGTCTCGTTTTCACTGGGTAAGAAATCTCAATTAATCAATCATGCTGTTTAAAGAGTTGTTTAATATCTTTGACAATGTATATAATTATTTTTGCAAACAAGCCTTTTATGAAATTTAAAAACTTTTTACATTTTTAAACACAAAAGTGTTTAAAGTTTCTTTCTTTCAGCACATGTGGTATTCAGCATTTAGAGCGGGCTGGTAAGAAGAGCCTGTCTCTCTTCAACGCTCTGTATTTTTGTATCGTGACCTTCTCTACGGTGGGTTTTGGTGATGTGACGCCACAGATCTGGCCGTCTCAGCTGTTGGTGGTGGTGATGATCTGTGTAGCTCTGGTGGTGCTGCCTCTACAGGTGGA
>JAZGTK010012308.1:0-15026 GCA_036877625.1 Ambastaia sidthimunki
TGTTGCCGTGGTGATGGATGACTCTGTGTCGAGTGCAGAGTTGGGAGGTCTTAGGTGACACCACCTGTCTTACAAAAGAAACTGAGAACATGAGAGGGAGAAAAAGACGACACCTTCCTGTGTGTCTGACAATTATTGTCTTTGATCCTCTTTTTATATGAAGTTAATCATTAAAATAATAGGTTATTTTTTGCATAATTTGCTATACATAAATACAATTTTTGTCATTTATTTTTAAAAATTCAATCTAAAAAGCAACAAGAAGCCACATTACAGTGTTTTTTTCTTTACAATTAAGGGGCTTTTTTTGTCAAAGCCAACAGCAATATAAAATCACTTAATTTGAACTGGAAAGATGTTTATTACGCAGTTCAATTTATTATTAATACATAGATGAATAAACTATTTATCTGACAAGTACTATAGTTGTTAAATGTAGGCTGTTAGTGGTTGCTAGGCAACATAGGAACTTGACACAATAATACAGAATGTGTCATGCCAGGTGTGTATTTATAGTTATTTTACAACTGGTGATTTAATCAGACACAGCTGATCCAATCAGAATTCAGGATTACAGCCATCCATTTTACTATGTATGAATGTGTCATCTGTGCTGTCTGCTGCAAAATAATATGTATTATTTGAAGCAGGCATAAGACAAACGCACACTGCAGACCAGACACAAACAAGATAAAGTCCATATACACACTGCACCCCCCACACACTGAAAAACAAGCTCCTCGTGCTGAAAGTCCCACAAGTTTCTCTCCTGTCAAAATCCATCATTCTCAAAGAGCAGATCTTTGACACAAGCACACATTTCCAGTAGAAAGCCTTTTTTTTCGATAGAACAAATGCACTTAGACAGCTCAGTACACAACAGATAAAGATCTTACCATTTTCTCCTCACCTTTGCGTGTTACAGTGCCAATGTTAAACACACTGTAGTCATTATATAACATGCCATTACAGTGCACTGAACGGAAACTGTAAGAGGCAGAAAATCAAAGCCAACTGTGTTGACAGAGAAACTGCTTCAAATACATCCATTATGGAGAACAGAACAGACTACGGTACATCAATGGCAGTCAGATGTTTTCAAAAGCGTAAAATATGGATTTCTATAGAGGATAATGGCATTGTATTGACAGAAAGAATGTTACGGAAAGATGTATCAAATGTTACAATCAATGTAAAAACCTCATAAATAGGGGTGAGGCTGTTTTGAGCAAAACTTCTGATCTGTCATCAACCTCGCAGATGTTTTCCGTTTGTTAGATTGTTCTGTGAGATGTGGTTGCACGCCAAAATGCAAACTGATACCTCAGACAACCTCATTCATATTAATGCCTCACTCACCCCCCCATTCATTGTAACATCTCACACACTGGCTTTGTTTTAAAACCTGCTGTAGTGACTAAGTGACTGTCAGGGCAGCTGTTTAAACAGACTGAATTGGAGCCTAATAGGCAACATTATTTGCAGACAACAGCTTAGTTAATAGCCACCGACACACTATATACAGTAAATTGCATCATTCAAAATGTACATGGCTGATTCGAAAATATACCGTCATTAATGTAATAAGCACACATAATAAATTATATATGGTTATATATCATACATTCAGCACTACTGTGACTATTTCTTATTGACACTTTAATTTTTAAATTATATACACTAAATTTTAATGTAATAAATGAGTGGTTTACAACTGATTTTGTTTTGGATGCATAAGTGTAACTTATTAGACAAACAAACACAGGGCTAAACATTAATTTAATATTAGCGTATATTTAACAACAAAATTTGCACCAAAACAACAAAACCGATTGGATGTACAGCATTTGACATTAACAAAAAAAGAATTTTTGCCCTTTAAAAATATTCTGCCATCCTAACTACACTACAACTGCTGTGTGTGTTACAGTGATTTTAATAAAACTAACAGCAGCAACTCCAATACGATAAAAGACATCAATGTTCCATAAATAGTTATATTCATTATAAATAATAAAGTTCATTAGTCTGGTTGCTAAAGTAGCAATGTGGCACATTAATATAGTATATGCAATTACAGGTGTGTGACAGCTTCAGATGGACTGTTGGAACATTCTGTGTTCATTTTGGACAACATATACATTATTTAAAACCTTACAGACAGAATTTCACAACAGAAAAGCATATTTAACCACAACAGTCAAAATGAGTTTGATACATGGCCATCTGCTGAGCAATATAACAATTACAAGCAAACAAGCTGTAGAATTAGATTTTAAAAAATTGACCTAAATACAAGGTGAAAACACATTAATTGTTCCAGCAATTATTACCGCACGCATGTCTGGTTGGATCGTTCACTAACAAATAATCCACTTTAACTTGATTGAATTAATCTAGCCTTGCATAAATCATGTGACAAAGATATTCTAGATTGATCACAAAAACTGCAGTTGTTTTATTGGACTTGTGCTGTCCGTCTCTCTCATTTATCTCAAAGAGCAGTGAGAAACGTCAGCCTGAGGCACAGCCCAATCGATCAGGCCTACTGTTCGTCTGATTGGTGGTTGCGGAGGATGGGGCAACGATCGCCATGGCGATAGCAGTGACAGGCAGCGGGCGGTGACACCGCTGCCATGGCAAGCCCTTATTAGCCCGTTGCTATGGGAGACGATGAGATTTCTAGTGCTTGGAAAAGGGAAAAAATAAAGACTCATGAAAGATACATAAAGAGAAATATTGGGAGTGAGAGACGATATGATTTGACAGCAAACAAAACGATTAAGATGTAAATTATATAAAATGAATAAAATAACACACACAGATTTAAGTCAAAGCTCTAAGGACAGTAAATAACATTATGGAGACTATAACATGATGTGATGTATATGAAAATTAATGACGACCTAATTAGGATACTTAAATTAAAGCAAATTAATGTCTTTCTTGTGGACGTTCTTTGATCAAAATAATTCAGACAGGAGTGTGGATATATGTAAATTAATCTTAACGAGAACGAGAAGTTCTTCACTGTTCCTTGCGTGTTTGGCTTAATAAATAACTTTATTTGCTGTCAGTTGTGGGCTTTGATAAGCTGTGGCAGTGTGTTCATTTCTCTCTCTCTGCACCTGCACCCTACAAGCATGTGAGTGTGCTTCTCTGTGAGGGTATGTGTTATGAGTACTTGCTTACCAGTGACTCTTATTCATAAAGAATGAATGGCAGTAATTAGGAACGGAAGGATAGGTAATTACACGCAAGGTCTGAGGGTCTGTGTGTGTGTGAGTCATTGAATGAGAATGGATGTCTTTTTGAGCGACTAAATAGTTTCGGCCTATAGAAATTGAGATGCACAAATTAAGAACTGCTTGTTTTAACTGTCTTTCTGCACACGGTCCTATTATGTGACTCCTCATTATTTTAACCCTCGTTTATAGAAAGTCATTCTAAGGGAGTGACTCACACTGACAGGAAAACAATAGTGGAAAGTAAATGACAAACAAAGCAGCTTTTTTCTGATAGTTTTTCAAGTGTGTCTGTAACATGATGTGCGCCTGTCATGGCACAGCTACAGGTAAATGTAGTCGTGGTAACCCCGCCTCCGACACCAGCAAAGATGGGTCATAAGACTTTCAGGATGGACCAGATATAGCCATTCTTTGACCTCTTAAATTGGTCATGGGAGGAAAAAATTGTTACTTTTGGAAAAGTTAAAAAAAACTGCATTAATAGTACAAAACGTCATCTAGATTGAGAATCTGTCATAAGCGAGCAAATCAATTGGCCCATCAGACCTTTAATAACAGCTGCTTTGTCTGTTTGTTTGTTTGTTTGTTTGTTGAGGACCATAGTGTAGTTTAAAGCTTTAACATGAAAGAGCTCACAGCTCACATCTCACAACACTTTGGAGGACAAAAGTCCAACATGTGTGCTCAGAAGCAAACAAAAGCAGCCGTATACATGTTTTGAAGTTCATCATTTTGCAGTTAAAACAGTTAAAAGACAAAAGTACAGAGCACAACAACAGACCATCAGAACTGAGGGTGTTTTAGGAGTGCAGCTGTGATTAAAGAGAATATTGGGAGCTCTGAACAAATAAGCTTTAAATTCTTAAGTTACAGATTTAATCTAATTAAGAGAATTAATCTCATGGTGCATTTTAATACCTGATTGTAAGTGCACTATTTAAGTAAGAGCAATCAGAATACATTTACATGCAACATTTTTGAAGGCTGGTCCAGTCATACAGAGCCAGGCTTTTGAATATCAGCACAGAGTTTGGTCCACACTGTATACTGGCCAAGAACCAACGATTTAGACAGACAAAAACCATCTGATTGACGCTTGAATTTTTTACGCACTGTTTACGGGCGACTAATTCTGAAATATGTGACAGCACAACAATAGACTGGCAAAGGAAAAACTTAATTATTGTGTGTCAAACTTAAACAATGAGCAGTTGTATAGAAGCAACACACAAGTTGTTTACTTGGTGACTACTTAGACAAAAACCAAAGCAGAAGTTGTTTGTGGATATCTACTTTTCTTGCTACTAAGTGCCTCAAACTTTGACTAGTCTAGTCACTTGTTCCTCATTTCGTACTAATTTCAGCCACCTGGTTAAAACATTTTAAAACTCATTACATATGAAATCATGTGACCCTTGACATACTGTAGTTATCAATGTGATTCAATAATTTGGGCAAGGTCAGGACCTTTGACCCTGCCTGTGTGAAGCCTGACAAAATGATCTCAGGGGTCAAGGGTTAAACAAAGAGTCATCCTCAGATTACTATGATTACAATGTTTCATCTACTGATAAAGGCCAGCAGAGATTATGTGTCCGTGCTCTCACATTTCCTCTCAAACGAGAGATTTAGCTGTGTGTGCAAATGTGGAGATACATATTCAATTCTGATCCATCTGCAAACCTCACGGGCCTCTGCTGTAATCATTAGTGTATTCCAGCTGGACCGAGCCAGAAATGAGACACTCCAAAAATGTCATTTCTAATGACCTACAACACAACAAACAGCAATGCAACATCCTTCCTTATGGTCACTGTTTACAGTATTTCGATTTGGAAGCTACATGAAGATTGCAGGTCGAAATTTGGGCATTTTTGTTTTTGAAAAATGCAATGCTGACCAAATTCTAATGAGAATTCATATGTAACCTGTGCAACACATCAAATTATGTATCTATAATTCAGTATGTGCGTACCTAATTCAATATTTCATGGCTGATTTAGGCTGTAGTGATTACATGTACGTTTTACATGTAGACACTTACAGTTTAAATGGTGTATGCATTTAATCTTTTCATGCTTTTCCTGAGGGACGGATTTTATATTTAAAACATACGGCATAAGTTAATTAGTAAAATAAAAACAATCACAATCAAATGAGATTTTTCCCTTTTAACCACCTTAACAAATGCACACAAATCTGCTTTTTACAATGACATTATAATTCAATTGAGCTGCCTTTTGAACATAAAACACTGACATATTGAAATACAGTAAAGCAAAAATCCAACAATAAATCTCATTTACATAATACAGCAGGCAATAGTTTTTATTGTATGCATTTATTAGGCTATACAATACCGCATTGTGGTGGTTTATATGCTATGTATCTTGATTTTTCCAGACTCTTTTCCTCATTTCCAGTCCACCTCTGGTATTCGAGATAATGGCAAATGTGCTCATCACTGGGAATTGCGAAATAACGAAGCCATTTCATATAATGAAGCTGCTGGCTGATGTTGTGTTTGGACTGCTGGTCATTGTATTAGCATGACGTTGTGCAACTGTGTGCGAATGTTTCCTACCGCACCCATCTCATACTCCAATCACAACATCATGACCTTCTCGCTGCATATATTACAATGCAGCCGGGCAACAGAAACGACAGAGAGAAAGTATGGAGGAGGTAGACATGGAGGGAAAGAACCAAAATTTAAATCTGTTTTTATCACTAAGCTCTTAAATTAAGGATTCCACAGACAGCTTGTTAGCTTCATTGTCTTGGCTCCCATTTTTTCCAGAACAATTACGGAAAACAATACCTTCCCAGACTGGGCGACTGCCAGCGGGATGGGAGCTTTTCTCTTTCCAGTGATCGCTGCTGCCGACGTTGCCACACGGATCCGGCAGAACAAAGCAGCTGTGCTGAGGTGCCAATTCATCCACCCAAAACCTTCTGCAGTGCTTGCAACACCCAGAAACCTTCTTCTGCACAAACAAATGCTGTAAACAACTACAGATCAATCAAATCCATCATTTAATCTGCCTAAATCAATGACTTTGTGCTGCTTGACACAGGCAATGAATCAGAAGTCAATCAATCAGTCAGAAGTAACACAATGATGTAAGCAAGACTCACTCATGAATCTCTTCACACAAACAAGACAGAATCTATGAACCCATTTTTAGACTGATTCATATTCACTGAAATGGTTTAGAACAGTGTGAAAAACGAACTCATTAATATAATTAGTGTTATTTTAGCAGAATATCTTTGACATTTAGTAATATTTCAACCACATCGTATCACTTCTTGCTATTGTCTGTTTTTTTTCAATGTCTTTATGATCATCTAAAAATTGCTTTTGTCTTTTTTCCTCAGAGAATCTAACAAATGTTTCCTGTAGTAATTTCAGTTCAGTTCAATTTCAGATCAAATGGATACGGAATGAGTTGGGTGGCACAAAACCTATGACTTCTCTCATTGAAACAATTTAGCCAGCAAATAAAAAAAAACAGAAGCTACATTTTAACTCGCTTGCTTGCTATCCAATATTTAATTGTATTAAAAGGAAATGTCCCACAGACAAACTTGATTAATGCATTCCACATTTTTTATTCAATCTAAACATTTTCAATATTACACTTTTTATTCAATCGCTATAACCTAAAACAATTTCTGCTACTCATGCGTGACGATACGTGCAAGAAGGGCAAAATTTCATTTCCAGTAAGCAGAGCTTCTGTGGTATGTAGCCAAATTCTCATTTTCAACAGAACAATCTCAAACCTATTTTGTTCGTATTGCTGTTTACATGCTGTGAAGTATTATTTATTTATGACAGTCATTAGAAAAACATTGTGGTCGCCTCTGAGGCGAAATTAAAAACCTGGTTAGTTTTAGCGCTGCAGTGCTGGAATGTGGACAGGTGCCGATTCTTAATGATTTGAATTTGTTTCTTGATTGATTTGCCACTCGTTAATATCTTTCAATTTTGCAAACTGGTTAACTGTATGAATTATTACGAGCTTGACAGGAGAATGGGTTGGTTTTCAGCCTCCATGGTCACATTAGCCAGAACATTACCAGAATATTGCTAATCAACAAGTTACAACAATTACCTCATTTTCAAATATGGCTCTCTGGTTGATCATATCTGTTTCTATCCAGCTGTTTCACAGGAAAAGGAGGGAAAAAACAAGGAAGAATTTGAGTTATGGGACACAGCCAACCATCTAAATCAAATGTTTGTGTGTTTTTTTCTGTCTAATGTGAGGTGACTGGTACCACCTCTCCCCCATTTCTTATTCCGTCTGTGTGTGTATTTACCAGCCCTCATTCTCATTATGTATTGGCAAAACGTCTTCCCAAAAACTTTAAAAGCTGAAACTTGAACACAGCGACACGAGAAGCATGTTAAGTTATTGAGCACTATAAGAAATTGAAGTGGGCTGGAACTTCTTAATGGCCCCATAAAGCAGAAATCTGGTTGTGCAGGAGTCACTATATCACCATAGCTTAGCCTGGCCTCCCTCACGGGGGAAACGACTGTGAAACAAATGGGGCTCAGACAAAGTCATATTTTATGACAAACGTAAAAGTGCCCTAAAGCTGCAAGAAGCTGCCAATGTCAGAGAATGCATCTCCTCAAGGATAAAGTCTCCTCGCATCACGGCTACATGCCGCACTGATAACTCCAGCCTGTACACAGCCGGTGTAAGAGTCATTAGTCATTTTAAGTTTCTTACACCTACATCGTTGGCCAGCGCTGAGGTTTAAAGAGGATCAAAGATGACAGCGAAGTGTCTACATCTGAAAGACACTAACACTCCAAATGTGGCAGCTGGTTTCTGAATGATCTTAGAAGAAACAGCAGCAGATGTCTGATATTAAAGGGTGTAAATTGATGACAGTAACTTTGAATGGTCAGGCAATTCATATAATGTAAGCTGGGCTCGGAATTTTAAAGCACTTTAAATGTGCATCATAAATAACAGCAATAACAGCATCATTTAGACCAGATCCTGGATTTATGAGATCCATGTGAAAAAATTACATGTAGCCCATCTGGCCGACAATTTAAACTTGTAACTTGTTGCAAGGTTAATTAGGCAATATCACACAAGCAAGATTACTGTTGTCCTAACTATCAGAGCGCCTGTGATGTGGCTGTAGGCATGAGGCTGCAGGCAAATTCACCTCCCTGCTTAAAATGATAATCACTCCATTTTGGCTCCACTCCAGGTTTTCCATTTCACACCCCCCACCCAATACAAACACTCGTTTGCTCCAGGCAAAAATCATTACTCCGCTTCCCACTCCACCCCAGTACTGTTATATGAAATATCAGCACTTCTGGAAGTCCACTTTGGCACTTAGATTAAAGGACTTGAACTAACTGTTGTACATGTGGACATTTCAGAGGATCTGTGAGACTTTCCAGACCAACAATATCGAAGTTCTGAGAGCGGAAGTACACACCACTTACACCTCTGGGGCAGTACAGTCCAATATGTTAACACCACAGGCTTGTCGTTATTGAACTAGAATATTTTGTGTATTGATAAAAGGTTCTGGACATTGAGCTTTTGTGTCAAAAAACTGCAATATTTATTCTGGAATTAAGACAATATCATAGAATAGTCTTTCATTAGAGAAATTTCACATCCCTGGCATGTCAAGTGATGTGTGATGTAATATGTAATCAAGGCTTTCTCTTTAAAGCTGACAAAAGACTGTCAGTCTGGAGAACTCCCAAATGCAACTAGAGTTAAACAAAAAAGCTCTTAGCAGAGATATGAAAGATTCCATTGTTCCCAGTGCAATTTGTCATTTTTATGACAGCTCATTAGGAGGATATGGACAGGAAGTTGCCATATTTGGCAGACAGCAGGCTAACCTCCCATTTCTTAATCAGACATTTATCAGAACCATCTAGAGTCTCTTAGGCCTGTTTGTACACTGGACATGTTGGAGTCTTTTGTCCTTCAAGATTGTGCCAGCCTCACAAAACTGAAGACACTTCAACTCATGAGGTGAAACTGCACTTAGACTGACTGATTTCTTTTACTGAGAAATCCTTTTAGATAAGGATTTCACCATCATTGCAACAGGATTTAGGCATCGTTACACGTATAAAAAACAAGACTGTTTGTTTTGATGCAATAAATATAGGAAGAGATTTCTTAGCAAAAAAAGGATTTGCAGCTTTTCTGGTTTATTCCCAGATAAAAATGGGATTGATCTTCAGAATCCACATTTAAAGTGATTCTTTTCACACCTGTCTGTGTTTTGAACTGTCTATCAATTCACTTGTCTCACATCTCAATTGTCTGTCTGAAACTGAGCTGCACAGCGTCACACTTGAAGCAATTCCAGCATGTTTCAGACCTGAACATATTCCTTTGTTAGACTGGAAAAAGCTGCAAGGAAAAGCAAAGATGTGGCCTTCATGTTAAATAGATGAAGAATCCCAGGTGAAATTTCAGGGACAAAAATGTAATCGAAACCTTCTAAGGGTTACATCAGGAACGGATGAGAGAAGGAGAAAGACTCCATCCGGAAATTTCATGGAAACACTGAAGGTAGAAGCATTCGGAATTCTTTGTGTAGTGAAGAAAAATTCTAGTTTTTACACACTTACTGACTTAAAGTTTTGCAAACTTTAAAAACATTAATAAAAGTTTCTGGATGCATCAAAAGGAATATGTGTATATAACTAAATATAGTTGTGAATTTGGCTCATTTAACAGTAGGATCAAGGTACAACAAGGTTAAAGAAATAGCTGCTGGTTTGTAACTATATATATATAAAATTAATAAAATTATTGTACTACACCCACAACCAACCACCAACCCACACACACACACACACACATTAGAATGCAAGTATATAAGTGTGTATAAGTTTATATGAAATATGTACATTTATTATTTTTGAAAAAACTTGAGACTTTGATGTGACTTGGTTTTGATAAATAAACGTTAATATAAATGATTACATGTAACTATAACACATTTATATGGTACTAAATGCACAACACACAGAAACCATTTAAGAAGCCCACCACAGGCAACATGTGTACTTGTATATTGTAATTAGGCTAAATCCGATTAAACTAAAATTATTGTACTTGATTGTAGAACACCAGAGAAGATCAAATTACTTTTGCACTAAAGAGAAATTAAAAAGCAAATTGGATTGAATATTAAAGAGTAAATTATTGCACTAAAGAGATTTACAGTACATGAGTCACAGCTGTAATGACACACAGAGCATCATGTAAAAAGAGAGTCTAAAAATATATTTATTTTTAAAGAGAGGCAGAGACGGTGTAGGAAGAAAACAAAAATTTTGCTGGAGGGCCATTTTCTGGGTTCTATCTGAAAAGGTCAGTTGGCTGGTTCATGTTTTAAAATGCGACCACCGATAATTGGTTTTTTATCATTCATTAAAATGTACAATGCTCCAAGGCACAAAACTATTACTGAAAACATTTCGCTAAAGTCCAAGGCCTTTCAGTGGAAGAAACAGTCTTCTGGTGTCCTTCCTCCTCTTTTTCACTGCACATCCATCCCTCACTTCTGCTCCTCTTCATTATTGAGTGTGTAATTAAGTTCCTTCAGTCGTTTTCCTGTCTCTATCACATTCCCTGTATCATGCTTGCTCTCTCCCTCTCTCGCTCTCCCATCATAACAGCTGTCAGGTTTTGTGCGGTCGGGTGGCCATTTGCCCTTTATAGCTGAAGTACTCAAAGTTAAGTATAACATTTTACAGTATAATAATATTATGTTACATTAAATGATATTAAGGTTCATTCTGTTCAATTTTTGCACAGATGATACTAAAGTTCTCCAACTAAATGAGAAAACTGTCTTGACTAGACTTGTGATCCTCAAAGTTTCTTTCAACAACAAGACATCAGAACTGATCATTTACATCAGAACTCATCTAGACGCACCCTGGCTGGGATCGACCTCTCTCTCTTTCTCACTCGCTCTTCCTGATTTTGAAGTCTAAAGTCTGATTTTGTTCTGCTGAGATGTCAGAGGGAACCAGCTGAGTTAAACCTTTCAAAATGCTTTGTGAAAAGTTGAAAGCTAAGTGAAGTTTAGGAAATAAAACCTTCAGGTGTCTAACCCGAGAGAGTCCCAGTGACACCTGTCATCAGCCGTAACAGATGGGTTGGGTCACATCGGGTTCTGCCCTGCAGTATACGTATATGTTTGTATGTGCGGGGGTGTTTTGCAGAGTTGCAGGCGCTTGACTTTGGCTGGAGACTCACTGAGGCAGGAACAATTCCAAGGGAATTGTGGGTAATTGTGAAACATCTGGTCTGGAGTGTGGGGTGTGCTTTTAGGGGACTACAGGGTAAAGCAGGAAGGTAAGTGTTTGTGTGTGTGTGTGTGTGTGTGTGTGAGTGTGTGACAATAAATGAAACCACTACAGTGCTTTGTAAAATGAATGTGGGCCTTTCTTTAAAGATGAAAAATATGTAAATTGCAGAGTGTTAATGAGTTAGCACTAATGTTGGGATTAATCACTAGCATGTTTACATACGTTTACATGTGCATTTTTCCTGTATTTTTAAAAAGCATGAGATAATGAACACACCCTCAGAATAAAGAAAATGTGTGTCACAATTTATTCTAAGCAAGTATTAATATAAGACCCTGCACACCCATGTGTGAAAACGTAGACACACACACACACACACACACACACACAGCATATTTTATTTCCCCATCTCTCAGCTCATATCTGAATTCCACACATAACAGTGAGTAACACAGTCTGCAGAAGCCATAGAGACGTCTGTCTGTTGGAGCTGGGCTGGAGAAGACAGTGGGGTTAGTTCACACACAACCCAGCATCATGATTCCTCTGCAGAGGTTTCTTAAAGACTTCTCACATGATTGTAAAAAGGGAGAAAAAAATCATTCCTGTTGTTATATTGATTCATTAAGGCAATAAATGAAAATTAACCGGTTCAAAAAGAAATGACTGACGGATTCTCCAATTCTCCCTGCAGGCGGCGCTGGGCAGCATTTAAAGTCTTTTTGTGAAATATTCTTTTAAAAGTTAAGAAGTTTTAAGTTTTAAAGTAGCATCCACAGCTCCGATCAAACATACGTGCGAGTTGATCTTAAACAAATACTGAAGACTGAGGTTTACTGCAGTCTCAGTTTAAAGGTCAGAGTCTCTATTAAATGAATGTGAGATTCCTCAGCTAGACAGTGGAAACCATGGCAGCCAGATTTCAAAGGACTCGTGGCTTCACAAATTCCATAATTCTCTCATAAAATGCAGCACTCAGCCAACCGCATGGATCTTATTTCCTCTGCTAGAATAAGAGTACAAACTCTTGTACATATAACAGATTCAGTACACACAGATCTCCAAGTGACAGAACTAGCATGTGGATGAAATTACACCTTTAGCTGTAGTGTAAAAACAAATTAAAAAGTACAACTAGCTGTGTATATCAAATGCTATTCTCAAGTCTCAAAGTACAAACATGTGGTCAATAATTCAAAAAGTGTCAGATTAATGTTTGGAGAACGTTCTGGGAATGTTCCCTGTTAGCTGGGTATTTTTGCTGTTCTAGCCCAAAGTGTCACATGACCAAGTTACATAATGCAATATACTGCCACCACATAACAATGTCACAAAAATAGCTTGCATTCTTTATTCCACCACACTTTTTCACTGCTAATGTAATAGTGTGTAGAACAGGATATAACAGCCTTGTCTCTTTCTCAATGTAAACACTCCAGCAATACAGCACAATATTGCCACCACTTGAGAACTATTACTCACACTGAGTAACTGAGCAGAGTTTCTGAAGCTTCAGTGAGGTGTGCAGGTGTCTCACACTTTATACAATTCAGATTCACTCCATTTACTCTGATTCTCGTTTATATTGTTTGTTTTCCATTGTGTTTTTCCATTGCGTCCCCATCTGCTCTTCAGATTCAAGCCATTTGTGCTTTTCGTACCAAGTTTTCTCTCCTTTCATCAACTTTATCCACCACTTATTTCAGTTTCTTTCGCTCCTCTTTCTCACTTTCTCTCTCCTTGCAGATAGCAAAGTAACAGCAATACATTATTCACATTAGACTTTATAATGGAGCCTGATGCGTTTTAGGAACCTGCTCGGTCCGTGACAAGTAAAACCGGTTTAAAATATGAACCCCAGCGAGGCTGATGGCTGCAGAAGCACAAGTCAACACTTGACTGGTTTTAACTCCGTTTACACTCATTTGGAAATGAATGAGTGGGTTTTATTCGTAGCCTGTCTCACGGAAATAAATGTCACGTCTAGTTCTCTTCAGAAGAGTTTCTTTGCCTCTAAATGCAGAAAAACTCTCTGTGGAAGGTCACCAGAAGATGTGGAGAAATTTAATTTCATTATTATTATTAAGCAAGCTGAGGAACTTCAGAAGACGAGGAATATAGGCTTGGTTGCACCTGCTATTTACATGCATCTAAAATCCATCTGCTATAACCACTTTTAATAAGGGGAGGGTCTCTGATTTACCACATTCATCACTTACTACTGTATTTGTGTTGTTGACAAGGCACAGGAAAGTAAAGCATATGAGGTCAGCACACTGTTGCTCTCAAATAGTTGAATGTGAATCCTGCCATGAATGTGTTTGGAGTGGAACACTCAATTGCTTTGGCATCTGTATTAATTGAACTTCAGAGCATGATTCCAGCGATCTACATATATTCATTTACATTTATTAATTTAGCAGATGTTTCCATCCTGAGTGAATTATGTTGCACATGGCATACTAAATACACTCTGTGAAGTCTGTATGTATCTGCCTTTTTCCTCATTCAATGGTTATTTTTTCTTTAATGCCGCAGTGTGATGGACTGAAACTTGTTGACCTTAATTTCTGCTCATGAATTTAGATTTAATGATGAGGATTTGATGATGAGCATTATACTGTGAATTATTTTTGCTGAAAAAATTATGGGTGCTGGTTCCCATAATGGGATGCTTATGTCCTCTTCTGAACTAGCTTAACCAACAAAACTGTTTCAGTCAAGACCATGCTGGAAAACCATCCTCACAAATGGAAATTCACGCTGGTCTAAACTGACCATGCCAGCAGGGACACCAGCATGATTCTCAATCTTTTTCCAGCCATTGGGCTTTAAATGAGAATTTTAGCATGTGCTTTCTCTCTCTCTCTCTCTCTCTCTCTCTCTCTCTCTCTGTCACACACACACAGCAATGCAGGCTTGGTTTCTATGTATTCTGACCATGGGCGGAAATTCTGCTCTGTGGGGTGCAGGTCCAAAAACAGCCAATCAGTGTCATGGCTCTCAGTAAGCTATTCTGCAGAGGAAGAGAAACAAGTGGCTTAATGTTCATGCACATCTTCCCCGTGTGTGTGTGTGTGTGTGTGTGTGTGTGTATGTGCGTGTGTGTGTGTTTGTGTGTATGTTGGCAACCCAACAGCAGTAGAGTGCCAACAGGAGGCAGATGCACGTTACACAATGCACGACTAACCATAGGTCAGGGGTCATGGTAACACATAACACAAGTACATGCATGCAAATAAACCACAAACCAACACATGCATAGAACACACAGGCCATAAAATACATGCAATTGAAGTATGGGTGAAAGAGAGAGCGAGAGAATGAGAGTGAGAGAGGTGACGCATACGCTTCTGAAATAGACTGGAAATGACATTTTGCAAAGCGCTTCCCGCTATGAGAGCAATTTTCCCAATGATTTAACCTCAACCGGCATTTAT
>JAZGTK010012309.1:0-15026 GCA_036877625.1 Ambastaia sidthimunki
AGTGACTTGATTATTCACTTTGCAAAGTAGTCTAGGCCTAATTGGTTATTAATAGTGAAAACTTTTAATAATATAAAGATGCGTCCAGACCTCTAATACTAGAAGTCAAAATAATCACTCGTTCAAATTAATGAAATTGTCTCGTTTCATCCCTCATGGCTAAGACAAGAGGGAAGTAGAACAGAATTAAGTTTGGTGACTTTCCCTATAGCAGTACTGACCGAATAGATTTATCAAACCAATTAATTTTCCACCTAATGACTCTAATTTGTTATTTTAAAATGAAAGTGGATAATCAGAGCAGCATACACAGCTGATTTACACATCTGCAGATGTGAATGTGTGTGTTCAGTGTACCATATGTCCCATGCAGAGCTTATAAGAAAATAAAAACATCTGTTTTATTAAGATGACCATGTTTTTCTCCTATGAGTTGTTGTTTGTTTCATTTGTTTTGGATGCCTGTTTAATTAAATCAATAATATGAGCAAAAATATGAAACAATATTTAAGACCAAAACATTTCAAAGAAATTTGGAACCTTTGAGTAATCCTCTTAGCTTGCCTAGTTGGTCTGGGCTTGTTGATCTATAAAGAGAGGGGATGCGCTTTCAGCCATTGATTGGATTAGGTGAGCTTTAATCTTTTTGTTTATTATCTAATATAATACCAAGGAGGAATCAAATAGAATGTAATGATGCGGACCATTACATACAGCGAGTGTGTTTTGAAGAGAAGAGTTAGACTGGATGAAGAGAAGAGAGCTAGCTCACCCCCCACAGTATCAGCCCACCAGAGCGTACAAAAAAATTATTTGACAGATTAAATTTGCCTGCTAAAATGTTCTTTATTTAGCATGAGGCCATTTGTAGCTGTTGGCATTAACGTATTTGGTTTAAAGATGAAGTTTGCCATTTTCTGTGCCAACTGTTACTGTGTGATCTGGTAATATACAAGTAATCCAACAGAACTAAAAGATCATGTATATTACCAGACAAATGTTAATTGTTATAGCCAAAAGAAAATGTCTGTAAACTTGTGTGTTTGTGGTTTGTCTCCTTAGGGCACAGCTTTAGTATTTGCCCCTACCAGAGGCGACACACTGGCAGAATTCTGCAGACTGGCAGAGAGAGCAGGCCTATGTGTGTGTCGCTATGACAACTACGACTCACACTTGTGGGACGTTCACCTGAAGGTGTGTATGTGAAGAAGTTCCTTGTCATGTATCGCAAGTATTAAGTGTTACTGCATTTTCCACCTTCTTTGTGCATGCGTTACAGTTGTATTTGAACAATTCACTGAAATACAGTATGCAAAGTCAGCAGGTACGGGATAAAGAAGTCTGTATGTTAAGCTTTTAAGGGCTTTCTAAGAACCGGGCTCTAAATAAGTGGAGCAGGGTGCAACTCCTATTCCTCTACATGAAAGCACTAGTACTGTACCTGGGTCAAGGCAGCAGCTGTGTCCAGCTGGTTAACTTGCACCGATAGCACCGCCATGGCTGCCATTTTTGGTTACTGAAGAAGCTGTGAAGACCCATTATGCCCCACAGGCTTGACATTGGCAGCCCTGCCTATGCCTGAGGAAAATTGGTCTATCAGCAGGACCCTAGAGCTGATTGATTGGAACTTTATTTCTGAAGTGATGGACATAGCTGGGCAGCAAAATGCTGAGTGGTCATTGTGGCTGCCAGGGAAAGAGTGTTTGAATTTAGAGCCATCAATTGAGAGGGGAGAAATAGAGATGCAGAATTATGATGTACTTAGAAGCCCTGGAGTGAAAGAAAGAGAGTGAAGTTTTTACATTTCTTCTTAATAACTAACGCAGAAACCAAAGTGAAAAGTTTTTATGACCTAAGTTTTTCCCTGGGTCAAGCGGTACACTTGGTATACAAGCAGCTGGACAACCATAGCCCCTTTTACACATTAATCCTGCTAATTTACCAGTAAATTACCAGAATGACTTTACCGGTAAATACACAGTACACATTTTCTGTCACACAAGCAATGGCATTCCATCTTTTTACTTGTAACATGTCAATCACACTCAATACCAAAATACTGCTAAATTCTGTGATGTCATTAACCTTTAGTGAGTGCCAAACAGTTTTGTTGCATATGCTTACATAAATGCAGTTGCTTTTGCCCAATGATGTCATATTAGATAAACGTCTCTGCTTTGGTCCATACTGCAGCTTTATTTTCCAGCACTAATATTTTACAAGTGATTTTTGTTAGTCAAAACTGTGCCTTGCATCCCCATTAACACTCACAACTAGCTGACTCTCACCTTGCCTTTGTGTGCCCTGATTCACCTGAATTCTATCAGGGTCTTTTTGTGACAGACCACCTACTGTGTTTCTGTGTGGATAATGACAAGAGCAGTGAGGGGCCAAGATAGCTGAGTCAAGAGTCCTACTGTTCGCGCCTGTGTGTGTACGTCTTAACTCCTGGTTTGTCGTCAGGTCATGCAGCTGTGTGTGTGATATGGGGGCAACCTGAAGTGGCCTCATCATATCTGAAAGTAATTAATTCCTCTTTCTTATCTTCTAATGAACACCCTGCCCCCTGTGAGTGAACGAGTGTGTGTGTGTGTTGGAGGGCTTGTGAGAACATACAGAACAAAGTGCACAAAGAAACACAAACCAGATAATAGTTCACATGCCCCACCTCCTTATATCAAATCTCAGTCTTCTGTATAATACCATCTACAGGCCCCTCCCAGACACCCATGTACGCTTTTTATATGTACCTCCAGCCAGCCTCTGATGTGTTGGAGATTGAAGTGTTTTCTTTAAGACCACAAATCTCCTCCCTCCTGTGTGTGCAGTCCAGCACGGGAAAAACAGGGCCGTGGATGGGGCCTTCAGTGGTTTGGGGATGTGGTGAGGGGGCTCCGTGTTATCCTCTTATCCCCACTGTTCTGGAATAGAGCACCAGCAGCTGGAGAAGCTGCAAGCCGGCTGATAATGCAGCTATTTTCTACTCGCCCATCTTAATCTTGTTACTCCAATGGATGTGAAGAGAGTCATGAATTTTAATTCTGACATCCCCCGTCCGCACCCACAGCAACACCCACATATACATACACATATTAACTTAATCTCTCTGCATCCTCCTAACTTCCAGCTGCCTATCTGCCTGCTTCCTTCCCCATATCAACTCTCCGCTCGTTCAACACCCGGATCTATCCATTTCTAGAGCCTGCAGTGTCCAGACGTCCAGTTCATCTTACTTTCTATGAAACGTCTCTCTCTCTCTCTCTCTCTCTCTCTCTTTCTGCTTGTTGTGGAAAAGCTGATGGGGAAAAGGAGAGGGAGGGAAAAGCAGCAATAAAATAAATGACTTGCATCTTGGCAGCCATCGGCTCCTTAAAAACTAGGAGCCGATTTATCCAGCCACCCATGAAGCTGATTAGCAGACTGTGATCAGGAGGAACAGCTTTGCTTGTTAAACTTTTCACCTTTGCAAGCTCACTGCCTTTTCCCTTCTCTCTTTCCCTCTCTCTCACTTTCTCTCTCTCTCTAAGCTTCTTTCCTGTATCACTCTCTAACACTTCTCTCCCTCTTCCTCTCTCTCTTTCCCTTTCTCACAGTTTTTAAAGCACATTATTGATAGGATTGTTTTACCTACAATATTACCCAAGCATCAATATATGGAATAAAAGCAGTGTATTGTAAAATAAAATAAGGTGGCAGTATGTTGGCATGTTGTTTCAAACCATTTACTGTCTTGCCAAAAATAAAAAGCCAAAACTTACAAAATCAATAAATTAGCAACATACAATAAAATACAATCACAATGAATTGCAATAATATACAGTAATAAAATACAATAATAAAAAAAATACAACAAAATTGAAAAAGTGAATATCCTGGATTATTACCATTGTTCATGTTATTAAATGGAACACAAGCAGTCTTTGTTTTATCTTCATCAAAACACTTTTTGCATTGATGATGCACTGTATCTGCATGTAGTCTAACAGTTGACCATCTATCTAATATTAAAAAAGTAGTGTTTGTTTTTAGCTTATGAATAATTAGTGATTTTCAAAGTCAAATGTCTATCACCTGCCACTCACTCGCTCATTCAAATTTGAATGTGTTGATTCTCACATTGGGCTTTAGTTTTGGTCAGCTGGCCGCCCTGATTACAGAGGGGTCGCGGGTTCAAACATCGGCTGCTGTGTTGTGGGGTGGAGAGAGAGATAACGCACATCAAGGGCACGAGAGCAGCCTTTTATCTGTTTTTATGTTATCTCAAACCACACAAAGGATGGGTGAATGTTACAGAAAGACATGGCATGTCTGCATGTGGGAATATCCTAATAGTGTTTATACAGATTTCAGATTGATCAATAATGCGTCATTGTAAGTTTGGAGACCATGTGTTATTGAGTTGGTGTAGATAAATCAGAACTCAATTATTTATCATTTTCGTACATTATAAAAAGTGCACATGGAAGTGACATCACTTTAGCAATAATGAATGACACTGTATGTTTTTTATTTGATGGAACTTCAAATAAAAAGCATTTAGTTGTGCTTTCCAAGAAATTCCATGACTATTCTCTACTGTCTCTGTTTATGAAAAGATTAGAAATTGTTACTCTGGAACACTTGATTTTGATCGCTCAGTCGGCAGATGGAAAACATGTTTAGGAAGTTTGTTCGAAAACAGTTACTTTTGCAATTCCATTTGGTGAGTTTAATGATGCCCAATCGCACTCTTTACCTCTAAGTCCCACTTTGCCTTTCCTCTCCAGCACTTTTAAGTCACTCTGAAAAGCATGCACACGTCAGCAGTGTTTGCTGTTTGTGGAGAGCTTATTTTCATAAATTGCACGTTTCTCTCTTAGCTGGCTCTTTCTGGCGGAGCATGTGGGACTTTGGGTGAGCTGATTTGTTGGGACAGGGCTGAGCTCCAGGGCAGAACAGATTGGCAGTGCACTGAGTGTACTGCCACAACTCAAGAGCTCAGAGAGTGGCAGAAAAGCAGACCCACCGGGTATATTGTACAGCAAGACTGTGTGACATACTCTTTACAGGCACCTCCACTCTAAGTGATCCATTATGAAGCAGTTAGTAAGATTCTTGTTGCTTGTCCTTGTTTGTTAGAGAGAGTTCCTGTAGTGGTTACCCGAACAGTGACGGGCATATTCAAGTTTTTAAAGCAGCGGAGCAGAAATTCAATGTTTTACTTCCAATATGTCAGCATTAGATAAGTGGTAGTAGCCAACAAATGTGTAGTTCTTATTCTTTTCTAATTATGTCTTGTGTTTTTCAGATGCAGGGAGAGACCAAGGAGGTGTATGATGAAAACATCCACTATCCTCTCCTCCTGACTCTGACTCATGGCTCTAGTCCAGCCCTTTTCTGAGCTGGGCCAAGCCATCTCATGCCAGGCTGCCTTGCTGTATGGCCCACCCCAGGTTTTGTCACTGTGTCCCCAGCCTAGTGTATATGTTTGAATGCCAGACCTCAGGCAGGCCCTTATCACACTCCTCAATCCTGCTAACTTTTTATAACCTCCAGTGAGTGTGTGTTCTTTGAAAGCAGAGTGTATAGGACTATATCTGACTTGCCGTGTGTGTGTGTGTGTGTGTGTGTGTGTGCTTGACCCATTTACTGTGCAACAAAAGTTTTAAATGCGCTAAACAGGGATGGACAACATGCACCTCTCTGTCATACTATAAACACTACACACACAGCAGACATGAAACTCACAAATTTGAGAATGCAAGATATCAGAGATGGTGTTTTAGGATAGAACTTTATGAGATAATTAAAATCGTTATAATTCTGAAGGGTTTGCATGACTCTTCAGAAATCTTTGACTCTTCAAGGCCCATATGAGACCCATATTAGATCATGAGATCTTGCTGGTGTGACACCAGCTATTAGTTTTCTACTAGCTACTGATTCTGTATCTATTGTCAAAGGTTTATTTTAACACCAAAGGTTATAATGGCTTGAGATGGATGCTGCTGCATTGAATGTTATTTGCTTCACTGTGAAATGCTCTCACTTGTCATTTCTTTTGTCAAAGAACTGACAGGGTATAATAAATTAGACTGAACTGATGTCTTCACAGCCTCACACTACCAACTGTAAGACCTGCAGAACTGTTCCACATTGTCCTGAGGCCTGTGTGTTCAGAGACCTGACCTCATTAAAGAAATAGTTCTTACGCAAATGAAAATTCTGTCTTTATTTACTCACCCTCATGCCTGTTTTTTTATTAAGCCTGAGAAACCCATTTGTTGTGTATGTGAGAGTGCGGTTAGACATTCTGCTAAACTTCCCCATCTGTGTTCAACAGAATAAAGTAAGTCGTACAAGTTTAGAACAACAAATGAGGGTGAGTAAATTATGGAAGAATTTTAGATAAAACCCTTTAAATTTAAATGTAATTAATGGATACAATTAATAGAATACAGTATTGCTTGATATTGCTTGATTGCTTAATGTATTTCTAACAAGATTTGTGTTTCACGATTCAAAGGGATTATACTAAAGTTACATTTTTAAAATGAGCATTCAGATATAGAAAAGTATTTTTTCAAGTGCCCAACTGTTCATCTTTGACATTTATACAAATTACGGTGTTTTAGTACCACATTAAAAATCAATTTTGAGAAAAAAGTCATAACATTATGAAAATACACATTTTTTACAATAAAAATGTAAGTTTAGATTAATGTTAAAGCCTAGTATTGTGTAAAAAAGTTTAAGGAAACGTTCACAGTATTATGAGACAATTGTGGTAATAACAATAATAATAATAATGGTCTTGAATTCATTAATGGAAATGGGTATGAAGGATTTAGTTAAGTCAGCCTTTAAAATAAGATTAAACAATAAAGAAATTTGTGGTCTTTTGACGCATCAGAGCTGAATTATAATTAATATCTAGACACTACAGCAGTTCAGCTGTGACTTATTCTCATAATTTTGACTATATTCTGAAATATTGCTGTTTTAATCACAATCTTATGACATTATTCTCATAACATGACTACTTCAGTCACATAATGTTGCGACTTTTTTCTCAATGTTTTAAACTAGCACTAAAATGCCATTGTAAATTATGTTCAACAGCTTTTTTATTTTGACCCTGAGCTGTTGTGAATGAAAATCTTTCACTGTTGTTTTCTGCTGGTATTAAGCTGATTTCTCATTCAGAGCTCTTTGATTTTGTTGCGAGTCGTTTAGGGCTGTGTGCTTCTGCACTGTGATTATGTTTGTACAAAACACAGATGAGTCCAAAGTGAATGTTTTCCACTGACACTGCAGGTGCTTGTAACGACTGTGATTAAATCATTGTTTTGAATCCCTCTGTGTCCTGGTCATTTTTTCTTCCTCCACATGTCACTGTGTCATTGATTTATGATGTGACAGCTCATAGTCATAATGATTATTAGCAAATATATATGTAATATATTATTGAACTGTTGTCAAACTAGGCCACATAAAAAAGTCCTTATTTATTTAAACCCAGAAAATAAATGTACAAACCTCTCACTCAAATGTGCATGTTAATATTATGATTTTATTGGAAAGTATTATTAAACAAGTTAAACAAATGCAAAACGGAAACATTTTGACTAGTTTTGGGACCCTTTATATCTGCTTCAAAATCACTTCACTGGTGGATTGCCTCACATGAGCCTCAGTTCACAGTTTGACTGTGTCCCTCTAGGCCTCTTCATTCCACATACTCTGATGGCCAACTTAAAGCTCGGTTGTAGAGAGTCACTATGCAGCTAATCCTGTCAGTCTTTCTATGGAAAAGGGTGGGGTGGGGGGTGTAAAAAGGCACCCAACTCTGTCTTTTGAGATTTGAAAGGGGCCCGTTGTCCCCTCCCTCTGTCCCGGTAGAGGGAGAGAGCTCCCTGTTCACTACAAGGGCTCCATTAACTTGACCACTTGCCCTTTGCACACAAAGCCTAAGCCGGCCCACTGTCCCACCCACCCAATTATGTGCGATTAAGCTCAGTGTGCTGTGTCAAGATGCAGAGAGAGAGAGAGAGTGAAAACGAGGAAGAGGACAGTTTTTAAAAGACACTGCATGATTGTTACCTGTAGTTTGGTTTATTGTTTGTTGTTTTATAGTGCCGATATACAGAGCTTTATGATTTATTTAGATTTGATCTTTTAAAGTGATGTGAACATTACATTAAGTATATGATTGCTTTTTTGTGGTGCAGCTATTAATGTACGTACAGAAGGAAATATGTTTAAAGCAGAAATTGATCCTGCTTTTGAAATGTGTTGAGATAGCACAAGAGAGAGGTGTCTTTAAAACGTGTTTCTCACTTATATACACATACACAAGTAGATGCCATGCTGTTTTTAAATGCACCATGCCGATGTGGATATTGTCTCTCTGGAGACAGATTGACAATGTTGTGGCAAAATCATGTGAACTGACAATGATGCTGTCTACTGAGTTGATTCAGGTGTGCATGTTTTTTTCTTACCAAGAATGGATTGAGGATTATGGACCAGTGCTCTAAGGGGCCTTTGACTGCCAGAGGCCTCCAGGGCACGTCTGAGAGGTGCATGCACACAGAGAATCTTACAGCATGAGTGTGCACATGTGTAAGAGCTCAAGATATTACACTCCACATGTATAAGAATAAGAGACTTAAGTTGCATTTGCAATGTATGAATTTACAATTACGACTTGGATTTTTATTATTTAAAGATGCGGTTCTGAGAACTAAAGTTAAAATTATGAATTTCAAAAGACCCACTTGTGAGGTTTAACCCCACAGTCTCGCAGGGCCATGATATGTCCTTGTCTCTTAAATGTATTTGCTGTTTGAAGACTGTATGTGTTTTGTTTTTTTCAGCTGGACTTCATTTATGACAAACTCTAAAATGTATTGGTGGACTTTTCTCTTTTATTGACATTATGTTGCTGCTTTCACATCCCACACTGTGACCAGTATGCACACCTCAGCACTTGACCTTGATTTTAAAGCCAATAAAAGCTCCTCTTCTAAACTCCTCTCCTTCAGAAAGATTTTGAGAATGTTTTCAGTGTGTTGCCTTTTATCGAGGAAGTTTCTGTCCCTAATTTTGCTGTTGGGTTTTAAAAACGTTTCCCTTTAACGGGCAGAGTAAATCAAGGGAAGTGAGTGCACAGTTCCTGAAAGCATTTTCTCCACTGAGAGCCATTGAGTGTGTTAGCAGCAGGGGCTGGAATACTTTCCCTTCCAACACCTGCTACCGGCCCTGTGGGGCCTGGATTACCTTTTCATTTCCAGACTTTCTGCAGAGAGAGCTGAAATGCTAAGTGAAGTCAAGATATATATGGACCCTTTGGGCTGTTTCTGAGCACTGGCATCTCTGCTGTGTGCTGCCACTTTAAATATTATATCTCCGCGGATGTTCCAGGAACATTTTAAGCAGTGTTTGAAATGAGATTTAATGGTACAATTTTAGCATTGTTCACCTGAACAGTTTCTGAGATTCATTTACTGACATGCAGCCTTATAATAAAAGTAATCAGTCAGTTATACCTCCTCTGCTAGCTCACTGAAGAGGAAATTGTACAATCCAGAATGACCCGATACTCGTGACTGTGTGGTTTAAAATTATGACTCAGGCCAATTAAAAAAACATCAATGGATGTCCAGAATTCAGGACTAACAAAGAAAATAACATAGAAGCAGCATGTAATTGTAATTGTCTACAGATTGCTGTGAGCCATGATGCAAATCTGAACTGGACTTTTATGTAGCACAATTAGAGAACCTGCTTGGCTCAGTTTATTGGGAAAAGTGGCCGTTGAAAGAGTAGCTGCAGAAAGCCAGCTCTCCATCAAACTGACTTATCCAATCCTCCACCTGGATTTGACATTAAGCCTTTTGGAAAGCATCCAAACAGCTCAAGAGGGAGAGACATTGTACACGTGAATGCTCCCACTGGAGTTGATTGGAGGCACATAATGTTGATTAACTATGCAGTCTACATGAAGGAGAGGCTGGACAGTTTTGACAGGGCTTCTTATATATTATTTAGAGATTGCAAACTGCTTTTGGTTTTCATGAGTCGCTATGTGTGTGTGTCCTCAATGGGCAATTTAATTCTGTACAATCTGAACTGGATCCGGCGCCATGAAGTTCTTTTGGCTTCTCTTGGTCGTCAAGACAACCGTGTGAACACCTCCAAAGCTCTCGCATCCCTTTCAGCCGCAGTGATTGGTCAACAAGCCTCTTCCTCTCACAAGTGGCCTGCTAAGGACTAAGAGGGTCAGTTTCCTTTCTGAAGGTCAATGAAGCAGCAATGTGCACCACTTACCCCCAGACAGACACACATACTGTGTAAAATCTATGTATTACAATCAATACGTACAGTAAAAACCCCAAAAATAGCACTGGGGTCGTATGCTTGAGTACTGGCAATATTTGCACTGAGGGCAGAATTCATTGCATTTTCTTGAGAGCAACTGAATGTAATGTGAAGCTCTCGTTTAGAATGGATATAATACCGAAATACTCATACCAATGCATATTTTGTTGGATATTATACTGAACTCCACTCACACCAATGCATATTTTGTTTTGACCGGACTTTACTAGGATTTTTACAAGCTCTTACTTAATTCAGCAATGTGAATATTCTTTACACAGTCCTCTTACTGTAGGCTTAGTTTGTTATGTGAGCTTTTGCCTGTGGTGGTGGCTTGATTGTATGCATGTGTGTGCTTTCTGTATGGTAGACTCATTTGTTTTTGTTTGGCAGTTTATTTATTTATTATGTTTTATTGGCACAATACTCCTGTCTTGAATTTAAATAAGATTATAATTGTATTTAATTCAAAAAAATATTTGGAAATGTTAAAATTTTCAAAAATTTTAACATTTGTGGGGGGGAGGGGGGTTGGGGGCGTATAAAAATATATAAATGTAACTAAATAAATACAATACAAATTAATAAACACAATTAAAAACTTTTCCAATAATGTCTGGAGCATTGTACTATTTTATTATAATGCGCTTGGCTATGCGAGTCAAAATGTTTTAATGTTACTCTGAATCTGAGCTCTTTGTCTGGCACATGAATTCATGCCTGGGTATTTTTCTAAGCAGATTACGCCACACTTCGAAGCTCGGATTACAGAAAATGTATCCAGACTTAACTCATAAAATACTGCCAGGTCTTATTGCAGTTTAACTCACACAGCTAATGCTAATTAGATGTTTGATCCTGTTAATTAGGTTCCCACTGCTTTTTAAATTGATAACGTCAACTCACTCTCAACAAGAGTACAGCTGGAAATTTTGTCTGTCACACTGTTTTTGCCCTGTTCTGTTTAAAAAACTATTGCAAAATTAGTTCTACACAGAATCTGTGCTTCCAGTACTTCCAGATTTCCACAGAATCTGAACATGCATTATGCACAAAGTTCTAATCCCTGTTCCCTGCATGGTCTTTATTGAATATTTGTGGTTCATTTGATTATACTTTCTGTATCAAGATGAGTGTAGTGACCTTAGCTTTGTTTAGCACACTTTTTTCTCATATTTAAATCCATTCCACGGGAAAAAAATGCAGAAAAGTCCACAAATTCCATCTAGGTGTATGCATATAGCTAACAGTACATACAATTTATAAGCCATTTCTAAATAACATATTGTATTTTTATGCAGTTTTTAGGAAAGGAGTGGAAAAAAGCTTATGCTATACAATAAGCTCCCAATAAAGACTTGTCACTGATATCAAAAATATTTATGCTAAAATGTTTGAAATTTTCTTAAACTTCAATTTCTTTGAATTTACACTTTTGATTCATTTCTATTTTTATAGAAATAAAGTGGAACAACAGGCAACAACCATTTATAAAATTATGGAATTCCAATATTAGTAATAATAATCCATAATAATTGCAAGTAGAAGTTTCTGCTAAATTCATAAATTGATGTTAATAAATAAATTGTATTTGTTAGTGTACAAAAAATATATTAATATATGGTAAATCAAATTTGCATCTTGTAAAAGTGTGGTCTTGTCTTACTATTTTTGTATAACGAAATATTTAAAATTTTATGTTGTAATTTTTTTAAAGATACTTTTCAAAATATTATTGTAATGACATCATGCATTTTTTGTTCTGCATTCTCAGGAATAAAAAAAATCAATTAATATTATTTAGTGACTTTTTTGAGTGAGTTCTTTTTAAATTAAGCTAAAAATCATTAGTAGGATATAAGTATGAAGATGATATTAATGCAATATTCCTATAGCTCAGTTAGACTAGCAGTGCTAAATTCATGCATTCCCAGTTAGTCCACATTCTGAATTGTATACTGTAAATGCAGAGTCTATTTGGAAAAAAGCATTCTTCTGCCAAATGTGTAAATGTAAATGGATTACATAATTTATTTGTTACAAGCGCTGGAGAAAACTCACTATAGTTGTACTTGATTTAGAAAAGACAGATTTTTCTCTGTCTGACCCACCTGTCAACTCCAGCCTGCCCTCATACATCAAAGATTTCTCATAAGGAAATGTCCAACAACCGGCAAAAACAATCGAATGGCCTTTGATGATAGACTACAGTATACATACAGAATAGGACTGTGGATCACTGCCAGAACACAGCGCTGGTATTTTTTGATCTCTAAGTCTGTTACCTCGTTAACTTCCTGCCAGAAGGAACTTATGTATCCTGTGTTGGGTGGCAAGGGGAGTGCAGGTCTATGGATGTGGATATGACCTGGGCCACTGGGCTGCTCGTACACCTTGCATGTCAATTGCTAGGAATGTTATTTGCGTTGCATGTTTTTATTTGGAGTTGAATCGGCAGTCATGGCTTTGTTGTGTTCAGAGTGACTGTTTTGTTTTGCAGGGATTCAGACCTTAAAACCTTTGCTGATGTCTTTGACAGAATACTGGATCATGATAAAACATTATTTCAAATGTGGATGCTAAAACTCATTGACGTATTTAGCATGACCTAACCTAACTGCTTTTTTACTTTTTTTTAGCTGAATTTTAGTGTCATGATATTTGTTGATGTTTGAGCTCATTTTGTGTGCCACTGCAAACACAAGTAAAACATAAAAACACACACATGTGGGTTGGACTGCTTAAATGTTATTCATTAGAACCAGTTGTTTTTCCTAATAGGCCTATGGAGCTATTTAAATAGCTTACCTGGATTTGCTGAGGTTGTATTCCTAAACTATATTTTGATGCAACAAGAATACACATAATTGGAATACTGCAATTATTCATGACAATTATGTTTCATGACAATTTAATTGGTGCAGCTGGTTTTAGTTTTGGTTATTCAGTAAATTCTGTGATTAGTATGTTGCATCAAGGCAAACTGCTTGTGTAAAAACCATTCTGACACATATTTCTGGATTACCAATAAATTTTGGATTTCAAAATGTTTGTATTTCCTCAGAAACAGTGCAGTTGAACACTGCAATTTTTCCTGTTGTAGCTAAACAGGTAATGAATTATTCTCCGGTTCTGTATTTCTTTTAAACCAGCTCTCCAACCTCCAGTCACATCTTAACTTCAGAAAAATGTCAGCATTCAGCCGAACGAAGCCTAAAAATGTCAAGGTCTTTTGTGGGAATCAAGTGAGAAAAGTGAACTCAAGGGAAAGCCGGCTGTCATGGACCTCAATGGTCGCATTATGTAAATCTCTGACGTCCCTTGATGTAAACCTGAATAGAAACACATTAATGTCTCCTATATACTTAAAAGGAAGCCAGACTTTGCTGAGCTGAAACGGCAGATCCAGTAATCATGTTGACAAATTAATGGCAGAGAATTAGTTGTCCATTAAAAGTGTATTATGTGCCACGCTGGCACATAAAATTACTCCCAAATAAGTGTGGGAGCGAGGGAAAGCGTGTGAGGGAAAGAGAGCGCCAGGAGAAGCGTGAGTTGCCTAGCGAGGGGGTGTTTGACTGTCAYTTTGAGACCCAGAGCCATCAAAGCACACTAAGTGTGCGCTTTGGGGCTCTAACCTCTGTTGAAAGGTTGTAATGAGGTTATATGAGGGTGAGGTGTCAGGCATTAGGTCTCTCTGTTTCTCTCTGGCATTCAGAGTATGCATGTGCATGTGTGTGTATTAAAGCATGACTGTCAGCATTGCAGACTCATAACCTCTATTCATTTAATGGATAATTTGGCCCTGCTGTGCTGTGATACAGTGTCACCAAACCTGACATTTTATTCCGGGTGGCTCACACTGCCGAGACTCAAACACATACACATGAATACAGAACATGTGTGCAAAGTGGAATATTAGCATTTAAATAAATATTATTCTTAAACAGTATGCAGGAGAAAAAGAGGACGAGAATGGCTGAAATGTGTAACTTCAATTTATAATGTATTTAAAAGCCAAATACTATAAAACTGCTTTAAAGATGATAAACATTAGCAGTTCAGTTTTATTGAAACCATTTGTTTTATCCACGTCCATAAACTTCATTATCCACGTTTTCAAGTTTTATCAATATTCAGGTTTTATCAAGAATTTTTGTATGTATCTTGTATAAAACAGTTTCAGAATTGACTAATAACCTTAGGTATTAGCACAAGAACCTATCATTTGTAAAATGTATATTAATGTACTTTTTAAATGTTGTGTATGAATTTGCGTTAATCACAATTTAAATAATTGTTTTTATTGGTATTCAATTCTCTTGGTGTAACAACACTTCCTGATTTCCCCTATATACTATATATAGAAAATATAAAACTTAATCAGTGGCATATGCATTTTTTTGATGTATAGATGTTCTTTTTATTTACTCCGGTGTCACTGGGGAGACAGTGTAATACGGCACCTTTTTTATGCTATTATAGATAACATCTTTACAGATGTACTGTAGATACACGAAACATCTCCAGACATATACAAAAAAAAAAACGTCACGGCACATCACTATCTTATGATAAACGAGTCGTGTCATGCAAAGATACTGCCTTATAAACCGAGCAATAGGGTAAAATGTCAGTGAAGTTAAATGATATAAATGTCAACT
>JAZGTK010012310.1:0-15025 GCA_036877625.1 Ambastaia sidthimunki
AAGTGATCCGTGTAGAAGATTGTCCTGAAAAATGTGTCAGGGTTCCTGAGGACTTGCACTGTAAAAAACAAAATGCTGAGGACATTATGTGTTTATTTTATCCACATTTCTGTTGACCCTAAAACACAACACAATGTGGTCTAAAGTTTCAAAAACATGCAAAACAGCTGTAAAAAAACAAAACAGGTTTTTTGGTAAATTGTGCCGACTTTTAAAGTGTAGAATGATTTGCATGGAAAATTTGTGGAAAGTAGATATGCTTAGATCTGCAATATGTATTGTTAGAAATTGCTCTTTGTGGATCTATATAGAATGATTTTACTCATCCAATTATCATAAAAAACTGGAATTGAATAAAGACTGGAAAGTCATGGAAATTCATTGATTCAAAAAAGGCTGAACGCACAATGCTGTACATATTTAATCATTTTGGACTGTGGAATTTTCACAAAGTGCAGAGTTGTGTTTTGACCATGTGACTTCCTGTCTGTCTGTTTCCGATAATCAGCCGACAATGCCTCAATCACCACAGAGTGCTCCGTGAAGTTTGAGGACTCGATGACTGAGGATGATATCGAGGAAAAATCGTTCCGTTCTCTTCTACCTTCTGAGGCCCACCGGCGTGAATCTCTGGACAGGAAGCCCGGTCCTCACCCAGAGTCTGATGACGACAACATCCATAACAGAACCGGCCCCAGAGAGAGTTCAAAGGTGAGATCCAGTCTTCTTTTTCTGTGATGGAGAAAATAAACGTTAGGTATCTCTGTCATTAGCTGTCCACCTGGTTTTAAACAGTATTTAAAAAGTTCCTGTGATGGCCAAATTAAATCTGAAATTGAGTCTGAATTGTTCCCACACTCTGCTCTTGTGTTTCTATAACACGATACACAGCAGGACGGCAGCGTGTCTTTCTCCAGCGGTCAGGACAGCTTCTCTAAGTTCACCATGGACCTGGTGCGTCAGTACATGAAGGAGGAGGAGCTTCGTGCCCAGCATCAAAGTTCACTGCTTCACCTGCGTCAGAAAGCCCTCAGAGAAAAGACCAAAGCTGAGCTGGCCTGGCTGGAGCACCAGAAGAGGCAGGACAAACATAAAATTATCCGTATTTACTTTAAAAATAGTTGGTCTTAAGTCATCAGTGCACAATTATTATTAAGGTTTTCATGATCTTCGGTCAAAATGTAATAACACTTACTGCCTTTGAAATGACTTTGTGTTTATGTAACAAAGACAGAAGAGGTGAGACAAAATATGATCCAATTGATGAGCTTTCTCCCAGTGTTCAAACTCAAACTCCTGTCTGTCTGCCGTCTCCTGCAGGCGTCTCAGAGATAAAGGAGAAGACGACAAGATGCCTCCCCTGCGTAAGAGACAGAGAGGTTTAATAATGAAACTACAGCAGGAACAGGTGACGGTCTGATACTTTGTTTGATATTCAGGCTAAGACGTTTGTGCTATAATATATATACACAGATATAGGTCAAGATGTTCTGTGGTGATGTTTGTGTTACAGGCAGAGATCAAACGACTGCAGGAGGCCAATAAAGCAGCGAGGAGAGAGAGACAGCTGCTCCTCAAACAACAGGAGGAGATCCAGAGAATGAGACACACAACCCTCAAACTCAAAGAGCGACTGAAGAGCGCTGGAGACACAAACCTGGTCAGTTCTGTGAAGACGTGTGTAGTGTGTGTGACCCATACATTGATTTACCTAAAAATGAATATATATAACATTTCTGTGGCTTGTGACCAGAAATGGCCACAATCTTCTAACCAGAACAGGTAATGCAGGTAATCGTCGCTTGTTTTTAACGTCACAGGAATCAACGGTGTCAGGTGTGGCTGAGGAATCGGCTCCGCCCAGCGTCATCTTGACAGACGCAGAAACACGTAGCCCCTCCCCATTATCTGTGTCCGGCAGTGAAACTAGCAGCATCATGGAAAAACTGAAGAAGATGCGCTTTCACATGGACGAAAAGTAAATAAACACTCTTCTTTCTCTCCGTCTTATTTCTTTCCTGTCCTCACTAATGTTTCACAAGTCAGAACATCTGGTGCTTTGATTACATTAACCAAACGTACGTTTTTAAAGATGTGTATTTCTTCAAACATGAATGTCTGTTTGGTGTGCTCATAGGCTGGTTTTTTGAAAGTTTGACTTGTTAATATTACTAATATCATTTATTTCCTCTAAACCTGTTTAAATTTCTGTGTGCAGAATCTTAGGTTTGAACACAAGTGTGCTCTGTGTAGGAAATGTATAACTCCTCTCTAAATTTAAGAATGACACCATCTAAAACCATCTAACCGGCCTCCTTATGCCACTAGTAAACAGGAAGTTCATCTGTCAACCAGATGTCTGAATCAGTAATAACCTTTATGCAGTATTTATTACGTTCATCTCGTAAAATGGTTCCTCCGTTATCAGGAGATGTTTAAATGTTCTTCATTATCTCCTTATGCTTTTTAAATTCTTTGGCCATTGTATGTGAACTCATTCATCTGCGTTCAGCCTCTCTGGCCGATCAGACAACATGTTTTGTTTTATCATCACAGCTCGGTGATCAGTGAGAGACGTGTTATTGTTTTAAAACTTAAAAGCAGTGACGCATTATTATCATGTGAAAAAATCAGACCGCTGAGAGATGGATTTCACGCTTGTCTGATGGAACTAATCGCACACGAGGTGCAACTGTGATGCCGTTCACACGTGTCTGCTCACTGTTCTCACTCTAATAGCACTAACAGAACAACAATCTCTTCTGTGTAACTCCTCTCTAATTATTCAGTGGTCTGTCCACATCAACAGTGACTTGTCAAAGTGATTTGTAATCCGGTTTAGAAAAGCCTTTGTGTGAATTCAAAGGGACAGATTTGCATTGTTTTTTTAAATGACTTTTGTACATCACTCTGTATGTTTAATTAAATAAATGGATTTTACCCTCTTATCACAAAAGTATTAACAACTATCACTCAAACATACTTTTCTGGAAAAACAACAACTTGGTCAGATTTTACCCAAACATAATGGTTTCAAAATATCAGATTTTCTTTTATGCAAATTTTTTTTTTGTTTTGATTTTGGGGTGAAAAGGGCACCGGATGTTTCCTGGCGGTTTTCACGAGACTCACCAGCCTGTTGTGTTGAGCATTTAAAGGTTTACAGGCCGTTTCCAGATGAAAGAGCGAGTTTGTCTCAACGACCTTTCAGCTTAAACTGCTCTCTTAAAGGCACAGTGTTCATCTCATCTCAGAGACATTATCTGCAGAATGTGGTTAACTGCTTGATGTTTTTGCATGGTTAGGGAAAAAACAGATGCACATGTTTACACTCAATCTCTCTTTCTTTCTTTCTCTCTGTCCATATTTGTGTGTTTATTGTGCGTCTTTCTCACTCTTTCAACCTTCTCTCTTAAATCTCATCTCTTGTTGATATTTGTCTCCTCTGACTGTCGAATCTTCTTTCTTCTCCTCTGTTTTTAGACACTGCTCTCCTGTCCATTATTTTTTCTCTGTCTTCACCGCTCATCACTGGGCTTATCTGTCTGTCTGTCTCCCAAAACTCCACCCCAAATTCCAGCTCTTTATCTACAGACAGTTGGTCAGGTACAGTTACCCACAATTCCCCTCTTCTACTCCTAACCCTTGCACAGCACCTGTTTCCCATGGAGCATGCTTCTGTTCACTCACAGCTGGGTGGGTGGGGTGACGCTTGGTGGGGATCTTTTCTGGAAAAGCAATGATGAATGAATGAAAATGAACCAGCGACACCATGTTGAAATGAGCTCAATCTTTGGCTAAAGGAGCTATATGTTATTATTAATTGTAGTTCATTATATAGTGTTATAGTTTGTTGTTAGATTATTTTAAAGCTGCAATCTGTAACTTTTTGTCTAAAGTTGAACAAAATTCAGAACAAAAATAGTGTTGAACACAATCTCCTTACTTTAAATTGCAGCTTTATTTTTCATTAAATGTGTTGGTAAAATGTATTTAATTATGATATTTTTTATTGTTTTGATTGTTTACTGATCGTTTACCTCCTACTTATCTGCTGTTGTTGTGAATCTCAAAGCCAAAGATCAGACTTATTTGAATGTTGGTGGATGAAATGAGTAATTTTTATTTTTCTGTCTTTTGTCTCTATGTGGTGTGATTTATTTTAAATCTAGTCTTTGTCTTGCTGCAGGTTTTGATTTAATATATGTACAGCGTTATCTGTCACGAAATGATGCCCAGCTCGTATTTTCCCTCAAAATTCAAATGAGAAAATAAGAGGATATATTTTGCATAAAGAATGTTTTGAGGACCTAAGATGTCCGGCATTGTGACAGTATTTTTTGACAAATAAACAGAAATATTTATTTCTGTAATGTGTCCTTTTATTCTGTCTGATTCCAGTTACTGAATGTAAAAGTAAACAACGTTTTATCTATTTTACTTGAATTTAAACTTTCAGTAATGAGAATTGAGAGGCAGAAAAGGCAAAACTGTCATTAAAATAATGTCACAATGCATAATAATGTCACAGTGTCTATTCATCTTTTTGCAAAATCTAGTTGTTGTTTTCCTTTTGATGTTTGAGGAAAAATAATTCATACACGCACAGAACAGAGTCTGTAATCAGTTCTCGAGCTGTGGTGAGTGGAGACAGAGGAATATCTCACTTCAGACAGATCAGGCAGACTGATGTATCGTACGTCTCTGAATAATGCTAGTTTAGGATTCTTCATCTGCCCAATGGCCACCGTAAATCTTAACTCCAGCCTCTGATTAAATAAGTGCAGCACGCGATGAGCTAATGAGTATATATGACTGAAGCAACATAATAGCATTTATGGTTCGATGAAGTTGCTGCTGTATTCACAAGGCAAGACAATTGCTTTTAGATAAAGCCATCTGTTTTCCTCTAACCTGGTTCTAATGATCCTAAACCTCAATGAAAAGACAGGCGAGTTTGATCAACCTGCCTAAAGCCAAGGTGCATGAAGGCCATTTATTTTTCTGATAAAATAACCTGCCTTCAGAGAAGGAGAAATTGGCACTAAAAACTAAAGGCTTTCAAATTCTGAATAACAAATATTGATCATTGTTTGCAGTTGATCAAATATTGATCATTGTTTGCAGTTGTATGTAATGCAGAAAATAAAGACAAAACTCAAAACGCTACATTGTCAAATAATTTAAAAATCCACCCACAGCAAAGAAACTCTTACGATACATAAGAAATGTTGCACTTATAGAGACAAAAGCGTAACACTGTTTGTTTGTCAAACCCTGGTTGTGTTGGAGTGTCAGATGATCATCTTTGTGTTTGTCACTCATAAGCTGGTTCAGATGCATGTGTTTGACAAGGATGTTAAAACACAACAGGGTTGTTTGTCTGTTTGTCCAGCATTGATATGATCCCTGGTCTCCATGCTTATTTTGGGAAGCATGATTTGGATTGTGTGTGTGAGTGTTTGTTTGGGTTCACGGTCTTTGGGAATGGGATTACCTGGGTGGGTAAGTCGGTGAGTGGCTACATTTGGATGCCTGATTTACCTGCTTTTTGTGGTGGTGCATCTCCAGAGTTTCACTTTGCTTTAAAAGTCTTGTTTTCCCTTCCTCTGCTTGCTCACTCTCTCTCCCTTCCTATCTCTCCCTTTCTCTCTCTCTCTCTCCCGCAGGTTTCTCACTAAGAGGGAGCAGCAGTTGATGCAGAGACGCAGACATGCGGAGGAGCTCCTGGAATGGAGGCAGCGGTTGGATGCGGAGGAGGCCGATGTGCGGCGCATGGAGAAACAAGCCCTGGCGGCCTGGGAAAAAGAGCAGCAGCCGCGCATTAAAACACCGATGCAGCAGCAGCTGCGTAGCCGGGAGAGCGAGCGCAGTAAAACCAGCAGCAGACAGGAGAGTCCCACAGGACAAGGTGAAGAGTGCAACAAATTGAGATGCAAGAAAATTGACACTGAGAATGGTCTACAACATTATTTAGTAGATTCTGCATTAAATCTTGTTTTTGTGTGCATGCATGTGTGTGCATCTGTATGCATGTTCCAACAGAAGCATGCAGTGAGGATGAGTCTGCATTATCCGTGTCCAGCCTACACACAGATCTGTCCGTTCCAGAGCAGTTGGCCGGCCCGTCCTCAGACAGGCCCGTCTCTGAGCTCCCCCCCTCACATCCGGCCATCAGCCCTGCTGCTCACAGCCTCTACTCAAACGAGTTCCACAGTTCACACAGCAAACAGGTGAGAACTAAACCATTCATGGTGCAGATCAGGATATAGATCATAAACGTGTGTCTTACAGATGTATGAAAATGAGAGACATCCAAAACAAGGGACGGATCATGATTTGTCTGACTGCTGGCACTAGACTAATAGTTCAGTAATGTCACTCGAAGCACCTTGACTTCCTGTCCTAAAGCGGGTCACTAAAGAACAGGCCACTTTTGATGTCCGTGTGATTGATTTGAGCAATTAAAGGATATTGAGAGAGGAGTGTGTAAAGTTGTGTGTTAAGAATTTCAAAGTTGTTTTTGTGTCAGTCACACAGTGAGTTGTGTGTTGATTTATAGCTCTGATTGGTGAGTGTGATTTGCATATCCTGACCTTGGATTCTGTTTTGTGTGTGTGTGTGTGTGTGTTGCAGGCTCCTCCAGTGAAAGGCAATCTCAGCTCTCTTCGACATACAGACAGTAGTCAGGCAGGCACCAGCAGCAGTAAGATGCAGGTGAACTTTGGGTTCAAGACCAGTGAGCTGCACACCAGTGACCCCCATTCAGCCACTCCATCCGGTAAGATCCTTACTCCATAAAGATCTGGAAAATAATCTGGATTTGATAGATCACGTTAGTCTAGGCTTGGTTTACTCAAAGGAAGTTAATTGTTATAAATATTTTTTATAAACTTGCTTACATTTTTTTTTTTCATTATTTTAAAGCTCCACTTAAAGGAAATGAAACATATACTTTGACCTTTCTGTTTTTAAAAAGATGCATTTACTTACATTTATTGTAAATATTAAATTTAATGGGTTACATTAATTATTTATTTGAAAAGACTAGCACTGCATTTCTCATTATGCAGTTAGGGCAGGTATTGGTTAGTTGTAAGTTTCATTTGTTTAGCTGGTTCTGTTGGGCCAATGTATCTCTTCCATCTTTTTTAAATCAGTGAAGTAGGCACAGGAGGAAAGGCATCACTGTACCAGCAAAATATGATGCTCTGTTTATCTCTGTGTGCACTTCTCTGGCTCCAAGCACTCAGACATGTTATAGAAGCACAGATGAGTCTACATGCCTTACACTCATTTATGTGTAAAGCATTTAGTTTTAGTTTTTCTGTAACTTTTATTGTGGTGAAGTTAGCCATAGCAATTCTAATCTTTGTGGAGACTATCAAAGTCTTAAATGTTGCACGAGACCTCCTATTTGTCATTTAGAGTTGTGTAATGTGTTTTGTGTTGTATTGTCTTAGAAACCACATCAGACCAGAGTGATATTGAGAGTCGTGTCCGTGCCCTGAAGGACGAGCTACGCAAGCGTAAATCAGTGGTGTATCAGCTGAAGAAAGAGCAGAAGAAGAGACACAGAGAACGGCTGAAGGCTCAGGAGGCCAGTCTGCTGAAACAACTGGAGGTCAGGAACCCATCCTCTCTGAATTTGTTTCAGATGGAACATTAACCAGCATCCATTAATTAAATCAGTGTAGTTTATTATGTTTATACCTATTTCTAGATATGTATTTTTCGTATTATTAAGCAATAAGGTACAAGAGGCTGTGCTATATTGTAAACCTTCACAACATAGCACAGCAACAGCCTTATTTCCACAGCAACAGCCTTATTTTAAAAATAATAGGTGCATAATTTTGCAATATAGGCGCAACATAGCACAGCCTTAAATACTTAGTTTTTTTTTAAACAAATACCACATAATAAAAATATTAAGAATAGTCCCTGACATGTAAACATAACAGAATGTCTACACAATCAAAATAACCCTAATGATCAGCCATTGATAATGATGCTGTTGACCAGACCAGAAGTGGAACATTGTTTCTAGAACTGACTTTAATAATGCGTTCTCAATGTTCTTTGGTTAATGTGTGAGTGTGTGTGTTCCCCAGTCATACAATGACTTCATTCAGAAGACCAAGGCCGAGTTGAGTAAAGAACCTGACAGCATTCCAACTACTAAACCCCAGATTAAAACTCCCACGTCAGCCACTGAAAAGCCTCGGATAAAACCCCCTCCCCTTCAGAGGTTAGCGTCCACATTTACCTTTTTGTAATTTGCTGTGCATTTCCGTTCCCTAATATTATTAAATACGTTTACTCTGACAGGCCTGAGACTAGCAGGAACTGGAAGATTGTGACAGAGTCTGAGAAACCGGACAAGACACCCACAGAGACATCATTTGAAAAAGGTGCAATTGCATGAATATTGACATTATGGCTGTAGACGAAACTTTATAATATGCGTAATAAGACAATCATGTCTGCTTTTGTTTGCAGATGAAGGTCCACCATCAGAACATGAAGAGGTTACCTCTGATGAAGAACCTCCTACGGTTACCCCAACCCCAGTTATGGGAAGCCCAGAACATATAGATACTTTGAGGAACTTGCATAGTCCAGAGGTTCTTAGACACCCTGAAGAGGATGCACACTTGGTTGAGGAACATTCAGTCCGGACAGGGGCCAGGGACCTCCTCTCAGAAGATGAGAGCATGGTCTCTAGCCAGAAGTCAGATATAATGGAGGAACTAGAGTACGTGAAGTCAGAGGTCTCAGAGAATGATTGCTCTGACCAGCACTCTGATCTTCTGTTCAAATTGGAACTTGTTAAATCTAAAGAAGAAATGTTTTTTGAGAAGGATGAGGATGCTGACAGAAATCCAGCATTTCAAAGTTCCATAGATGCTCGAGAGAGTTCCAAATTCAGGTTGGACACTAATGCATCTCTTGAGGAGAAGCCAGAAGATCTAGACTGCCCATTAGCACAGAAGAGTCCCTCAGTCATGAAGCGTTCCTATACCCCTGACTTTTTGTTGTCCAAGGATTCATCAAAGATCAAAGAAACACTATCACCTTCTGGTGACGGCTATAATGATGACTTTGAGTCTTCTATTGAATCATCATTTAAGGAAGAGAACCATGATTCAAAACCTACATCACCCTCTGCCTCAGAACCCAAGAAGTCACCTATGTACAGTAGCGAAGAGGACATTGAAGATGAACTAAGCATCCGATCAGGAAGTACTAATGGCAGCATCCAGGCTGAAATTCATGCAGACTTCAGTAGCTTTGGTAAAGTCTTCACAGAGAATATCTCCAGCCCTTCAAAATGCCCAACTTCTCCACAACCACAAACCCCAACCTTGCCAATAAAGGATGAGTTGCCAAGCTTCTGCATTGGAGACAGGGTTCTTGTAAGTAACATTCAACCAGGAACCCTTAGATTCAAAGGACAAACCAATTTCGCCAATGGATTCTGGGCTGGCGTTGAACTGGACAACCCTGAAGGAAGTAACAATGGAACTTATGATGGGGTGGTGTACTTTGAGTGTAGGGAAAAACATGGTATATTCGCCCCACCAGACAAGATCTCTCGTCTTCCAGAGAAGTTTGAGGCCAGTGCAGATACAGAAGATGAAGATTCTCCATTTGAGGACCAGCCAAATGAGAAACTCAAAGGTTCAGAGAAGCAGTTGGAACACAGAAATCTGGTAAACACAAAAGGACAAATATCTGACCTAGATTTGCATCCTGAGGGCAAAGGACCTTCTGATGAGCACAGCAAACCATTTGAACTGAACATCAAACAGCTTTCCTCTGGAAAAAGCACGTTTGTTAAATCTCAACATAACCTAGATTTTAACCATATTAACAGCAATATCATTACAAACTGTGATAAAGGTCCACACATTGTTCCTAATGGTAGAGACAATGACCTTTTTCTTGAATTAGAGGATACATCAGTTGATGATGTTGCTTCATTGCTTAAAAATTTGGATGATGGGTCATCTAAAGTCCAGAAGCAGGATAAGGAACGTACAGCTGTCATTTTGGACCTGTTGGATGAGAGTGAGAAATCCAAAGTTGATGGTCCTCAGAAATCAACAGACATCTTCATCGAGGAGGCCAGTGTAGATACCAGAGAGGACTTGAACAACAGAAGAGCTTTGACCACCCTTGCAGATAAACTTGTTGAAAACTTCTTAAGTGATGCTGTGAAGCAATTTCAGAAGATAAAGAAAGACAAAGAGGAGAAGTTATCAGCTGCCAATCAGTTAAAAAGAGACTTTATCAATGAAGATGATGGACTTAGAGGCAATAACTTCAAGTCTCAGAAGAGGTCGACATTCAACACGAGGACAGACAGCTTCCGTACCTTCTTTGATGAGGACCAGGAAGAACTTTTATCTCCAGAGCATTGCAACAGACCTGTAAGTAGCCTTAACAGTTCTTGTCAGTTTTTAATTGACCTAAACTTCTTAGAAGCTGTTGTCATCCCCCAGACTTGAAAACAAGTGAATGATTTAACCTAGCAGCTGATAACGTTGCCTAATGTGTAATGCTTGTTGACATTTTGATCTGTATTGCCACACATCAAGTGACTGATGTTGCCTAAAACATTCCTTTTAACTTGCAATGTGCAACACAAAGATGTTCTCTTAGTAAAGTGAAGATGTTAAGTTAAAAAGATCTCCAAGTGAATATGATGAAAGCTGTAATGAGATGAGATTAAGTGTTCTACCATGCCTCTTTTACAGGAAAGTCCTGTTCTGGGGACAAGTGGACAGGAAGAGCTAGCTAAACGCCTGGCGGAGCTTGAACTTAGCCGTGAGCTCTTCGAAGTCTTTGGGGACGATCAGGACTGGTTTGATGAGGACTTTGGTCTTAGTTCACGGAAACAACAGCAGAAACAAAAACGCCAACAGCAGCAGGATGGGATTTCTGCTTCCCTGAGCCTAGGGAGTGCAGGGGAACAAATCAAAACACCACCCAGACCTGAGCTTCCCGTACAGATGAAGGAACCAGAGGAACCTGCTATAATTGTTCCTCACACCGTTCAGGAGGTAGAGAACCTGGTCGGCTCTGCCACACTGGAGATCTGGAGAAGCTGCAAGCTGGGTCATGCTAGAACAAGTCTGGCTGGAGTACCTAAACCTAAACCCTCTAATGATTTCCTGCAAGAAGATGCCAAAGCCAAAGACCAGGAAGCTCAATGCAAACAAAGCTATAAACTGGTAAGAATCAAGCTGACATTTAGGTTTGCCTTCATTAAACCTTTTCAAAAGTCTGTAACATTTCTAATAAAATAAATTAAAATCTTTGTTTAATTTACAGGCCATCTTTGATTTATCATGGGAAGTCATTCAAGACATCTATGCAGAAGCTCCAAAAGTTGATCAACCACAATGGATGAAGCCACGTCGCCTTAATTCCAGCTACTTTCATCGGGTGAAATACCCCAGTGACATCACCACAGTCCAGGTATGCAAGAAACAGCATTGTTTTTTGTACAATTGGACAATTGGTTAAAATTAAATCTAATTAGTTCTCAAACCGTATTTTAATGTATGATTTTGCCAATGTTTTTCTGTTTTATTTCAGGAATTTGTTACCACTGAAGTATTAAAGTTGTGTGGGCTCAAAAAGGAGCACAGTCAAAAAACAGACTGGCAGAAGATGATCAAATTTGGGCGGAAGAAACGAGACCGAGTTGATCACATTCTAGTAAGTTTATTTAATCTTACCTTCAGTGACATTATGATTATGGACTCAGCTGATTTTAAAGCTGCAATCTGTAACTTTTCTTCTTGTTAAAAAAATATTATTGAGCTGTCAGGTGTGATAAACTGAAATATCAGTTCAGTGGTTTAATTTGATTTCAAGATACATGTATGTAAAGTAACATGCAAATTTTTTTTCAGAAATGGTGATAGGGAGTCGAACATTACGAATTGCAGCTTTAACAAAGCCATTTTATTTTCCATCAACATAATTATGATGTAGTATTTTTAAAATTGTATAATGCCAAATAATATCTACTAAATAAACATTCTGCCGCTTCCAGGTCCAAGAGCTGCATGAGGAGGAATCTCAGTGGGTAAACTACGATGAAGATGAACTTTTTGTGAAGATGCAGCTAGCCGATGGAATTTTTGATGCCTTGCTAAAAGACACAGCTGATGTTCTGACACAAATCCAGGAGAAGAGAGCCAGAAGAACTCTCTGATGATGGGCTCATCTGTACAGAGAATCCTTTTAGATACCTTCTCCTGTACATCTAGTCCTGGCTTGGACAAAAAAAGACGTTGTGTGGAGAGTTGCCTTTCAAGACTGCTCTAGACGCCACGGTTTTAAACACAAGGCCATAGCATCTTATCAGCAGTCCTGTTTCTGGAGATGGTGGAGATAATCGTGTTTTTATCAGGGTTGTCTGATGAATCCAGCTGTTCGTGGTCTTGTGTTTACTGTAGAAGCTGCTCGGGTCCAAATTCCATGGGTCTGTTCATCGTTGCTGCTAAAACTCAAGTCTTGTGAACAAAATCAAAGGGTCAGATCAAATCACAACAGACCCAAAGGCTTACAGGCATTTTATAAACCAGTTGGTCAGTTCATTTAGATTGTATCATAACAGAAAAACTTACCTTTAAATCTATTAATTTATTCGAAAGTAACATTTGAATTGTAATGTAATGTTGGAACATGTAAAGAAAAGAGATTATTTTACCATTTACGTGATTGCAAAAGCACAATTAGTAAAAATTGAATGTCGAAATGGCAATACAGTGTAAAGAGATTTGATGCAAGATAATAATGAATGCAAAAAAAGAAATATTTACTGTATTTTCTTTGAAGGCAACAGATAAACACTGTAAATGTTGTGTATTGCTTTTTCAAACAAGCAATGTTGTACTGACAACAAATGTTACAGTAACTGGATGTCAAACGGCTGAAATGTTATTTTAACTGTATTTAACAGTCATGCTGGATTCTAGCCTTAACATTTACCTTTCCAGTTTATTTTAAGTGCCTCCATAGTTTTCCATAGATTTTTCCCGGCCTTCATTCTGGATTTAATCTTGTCTTAACTCTCAATACTGTCATTTCTTCATAGCCGGATAAACCTCTAATGCTGTAGGATAAACATTTTTGCCTTACGTTGTGTTTATCCACCACAATTTTTTTGTAAGATTTTGTTTTCAAGAAACAAACGTGCAAGGGAAAGACGACTTTGTTATCTTTGGCACGAGGACAAATTTGTTTTCTCTCAGAAGAAAAAGTGTTTTACTCATTGTGTACCTTCTAGAAAAATTTCCCAAGGGCTCACCACACACAGTCTTTCTAGATAACTAAATCCTGCTCTACTGTGATGTACATATTAGTTTGTTAATTGGTAAGCAGTCTTCATACTGTTTCTGGTCCGAATTGTGACGATCACAGTGTCTTAGATTTCTAATAAACTATAAAACTTTCTCTCTCTTACAGCTACACTTCCTCAGTCTGTCCGGTAGTGAGTCGCAGGGTAGAACTAGATCATTTTTGTGGTGTGTCATTGGGTTGGTCACCTATGCAGCAACAGTTTCTAAAGCCCAGTATCAAAACATCACTCCTCCAATAGCATGTGCGCGTCGCCCAGTGGGCGGGGCTAATTATATAGGTAACAGAGATCTCTACCTCGTTCAGAAAATGGGCTACTACTAATCATTCAAATTTAAACTTTAACATGATGGGTGGGAAACCCTCCCACCTTTGGGGGAATTAGGATTTGTGTGGCACAAATGGTTTGATAATCAGTTTCTACTTTTAAATTGGTAGGTCATAGAAATGTTTTGCATCCCTTATGTGTAATGTGTATTTATAATGATGTATTGTGAGTGACAGAGGTGCACTTTGTAAATTGCTTAACCGTGTAAATAAGAGACAAGGCTAATCTGTGAGTAGACTCATGGAAGGTTGCTATGGAAATGTTTCCTTTTGCTTCCATGTACATACCATAAATGTATTTGTTAACCAAACTGATCCTTTGGAAACTGTAAATAAAGATCGTTTCTCAGTCATATTGTGTTTCATGACTTTCTTTCATAATAAAAATGTTGTCTGTCACCTACATTTTTGACATTTTGCCCTTAGCGAAGGCTGATTGCTGTAACATTAAATTGATCTGATGTTTTCACGACTAGATGAAACATGATCCAAATATGAACTTGAAGACACTCAGAACTGAGTTTGTCTGGGTGGAACGTGCTGGTTAGAAACTCAGCACAAGAGCCAGATAAGCAGTAAGTCAATATTTGAACAAGATCGATGATGAATAAACACATGACCAGAGTGACTGGACTGTACTTCCATCTAATGAAGAAAAAATAATATTGTAAATAAATGTGTTTTCTTATGGTCAAAAGTCATTTCCAATCAAATCAAAAAGTAAAGAAAAATATTCTGATGAGACCAAGGACAAAAATGTGTCCTTTCCCCTGATCTACAGTCTCAAGACAAAAAATGAAATTGAAATGGTACTTAAGTACAAATATGCTAAACTGAGGCTGATAATTATTGTGCAGTATGTCTGAATCGTTGACAAATTGATACCAGTTATTGAAAAAAAGGGAAGTTATGTATTGCAAAGGCTTTTAAAATGTACAGAAATGACTTGTGGCTGTATATATGTGTATATGTTGCAAATATACAAAAGTGTGTTTAAAGACAGACTGCAGCGTCCAGATATTGATAAACATTTCCCTTATGTGAAAACAAATTAAAATCTATATTACATGCAAATCTTATACCAAAGTGTTTATTGATGTGCAGTGTGTATGATGGTATGCATAACGTTTAAATGAGACAGATGGAGAGACAGATGAGAGAGAGAAAGAGAGAGAGATGAGAGAGAGACAGATAGAGAGACAGATGAGAGAGAGACAGACAGAGACAGAAAGAGAGACAGAGAGAGAGAAACAGAGAGAGAGAGAGACGATAGAGAGAGAGACAGACAGAGAGACAGACAGAGAGAGAGAGAGAGACA